>JAECUM010082682.1:0-13089 GCA_016617855.1 Megalonaias nervosa | reverse complement strand
ACAAATTAAAAAATGACGAGGAACATAACGACAACCGCAAACTACTCCCTGAATATGAACACGTTCACTAGAAGAAGACTTCTTAGACAAAGCAAAGTACCTAATAACAAAATACTAAATCGCTATTGTGTTTTTTAATATTTCAATAGGGGTTGGCTTGCAGAATCACCAATACATGATAGAGAACATTTCGTCACGAATGGTTCATAATTCTGAATAATAGAATCAGACTGGGGATTGTTTCAACCAGTACACTTATTGCTTTCAATACATGACCGAAACCTTGACCTCTTTGAAATAAGAACATTTGAAATACCCCTATATTCCTCTGTTGCTTATTGTTTTGTTAACCTTAAGCAATCGGAAATGGCATGCCCTACCTTTCTGCAGTAAGTACAAATAGAAAGGGATGACGGTTTTTGATCAGTCTTATCTCCTATTCGATTTCTAAACGTTGTGCAAGATTGAGATTTGGATGTACTCCTATGAATTGATTTTGTGCCATACAACTGTTGAGAGGAAAACGTACTGACAAAACGAAACTTTGCGAGGAAAGGAATAATTAAAAACTGCTCGAGCAACGTTTTCTAAACATTCTACCTTTTCCTCATCAAGGTAGATCTTGAAATCACAATTCTTTAACACTTCAAATTCAATGAACTGTCTGAGATTATTGTAGCCTTTGTCAATGTTATTTGCTGAGCACCACCTATCCAATAGTTTTTTCTTTTTCCTTTGCAAATTCGACAGGAGTCTGTCCAGTTTCTTTTCTACAATTCCGAAACCTTTGTCGATATGTTTCAGGTACCAACTTATAACCCTTCAAAGTATATTATTTAACCAGACCATAAACAGAATTTTGTTTTCAAATGACCATTATCCAATAATGGACAAAAGCTAAGTGAGCAATATAGATATCATTAAAATACTGAATCACAGCTAAGATACATGTTCAAGTGAAAACATTCTTAGCCGATTGCATATTAAATGTTTCAAATATATAATATCTGTTTCAAGAACCTATACATTTTTAAGCTATTTCAACTTGCTTCCATGTATATTTAAGACATTGATATAATGTGTTACGCACATGCATTTAAAAGATAATCCAGTAGAGCTTAAACTATCTCAACTACCATATACTCTTAACTACATTAGGATTCCCTCTAAAATTCTAGCTCAGAGATATATGCTGTGTTAAATAAAAGACTTTTAAAGATTAAATGACCAGTCATGACAATGAATAAATTTCCCTTTCACAGAATCTTGAATCTCTTTGAAGAGCTAAAAATTGTCTACCACTTAAAATGAGGGTTTCAGAACAATATATATCGCTCACAGTTGCAATGCTGATGTTGTAAACATTAGTGGAAAACTAACTGATAAAACAATGTTTTTCATCTCCTTCCTTTTTCAATATAGTTATGTACGAAGTGTACTTGCTATTGCATGCTTTACAGTTGAAATACGATTATTTGATTTCCCTCTTTTCTATTTAGGAGATGAAGACATCTTTCGTGGCAAAGAATCTTAAAGCATCAACAGACCACACAAATGTAAAAACATATTTAAGCAAGAAATAAAGGAAAGAATGAAAACTAATCAAAATTACATTTATTTGTACTCTTACTACTCTATGACCACAAAATAATTAACAGAATGACTCAAAGCCAACAGGTTTTCTATAAAAAAAAAAAAAAAAAAAAAATGTCTTTCAAATGTGACACAAGTTCTGCAAAACTCACTTTAACTTATATTAATTTTTAAATATGCCTAGCAGAAGAGAGGCTGGATACAACAAAATTCCCAATACCAGAAAGAATCCTTTTTAAAATAAACGGCTCCTACGAAAGCTTTAAAAAAATAAAGCCAATAACGAGAAACCAAATCTTCTAGTGATGATAGTTTTTCTTTAATTGGGTTAGTTTGTTTTTGTTACACACGTTTGGATTCGCTTTTTAAAGTCTCGTAGGAAAATTGTTTATTTGGAAGTATTCTTTCTGGTATTATAATCTTGGACAGATCCAGCCTCTCTGCTGCTATATATCTGCAAATTAGATAACCACTTTGTTAATAATGATCGGAGCAAAATTAGCTCGAGAGCGATTAGAAGCAATTAGAAAATATCTTCCATTTCGTAATTCTGTTACAAAAAACTTCAAGCGCGTCAAGAAGCTAAGGAAGGATTTGAAGAAAGTGCAGAACAATTATTTAATCCTATTACAGCGACTACTAAAGGTATTCTTCCTGTTTTGGAGAAAACCGCTGAGGTAACCGGAAAAATAGCGGAGCGAACTGAAAAAAACGGAAAAGATTTTAAGAGAGCTTCTGGTTGAAAAAGCTGCTGCTCAACCAACGCGGGAAATACTTGAGGGTATTGATCGAGCTCGTGTTGAAAACGTTAATATAATGGAACGTATATCAGAACCAGGAGTAGAACCAGAACAAATAAAATTCAAAACTGGTTTATACAATAAATTTACAGAAGAAACAAAATGGATTTCATAAGAGATATTGACCGGATAAGATTACCTGCGTTTGCCGTGCAAAGTTTTGAACAGAGAGGAAAATTTTTAAAACCCGAGCATGCTAATCATCATGTTAAACGTGAAACCTGGTACAAATGGATATATTGAATAGGCTGGGGAGTTGATCAGGCTAGAAGTGATGATCCAGGATATATTGAATTTATTGATGATATTAATAAATATCTTGGACAACAACAATTACCATTACAAAGGTTACACCCTCCGACTCCTCCTTCAATGCCACGATCGCCAAAATTGCATAATATAAATATTGATCCTGATGATGCCACTGGAAGTGATTTTACCGCTCAAGGAAGTGGTTTTATTACTTGTCCTGATAACGTCCTTGCTGATGTTGATCGACTAGAAGTTTTAATTGGTGGAAAACGAACTGGTAATAATTCCTCGGAAATAATTAACGAAATCTCTGATATTTGTCAACGATTATTTACAGGCGGCATCATGGATATTAATGTGTATCAGGCTCTCATTAATGAAATTACCGATAATTACTACAGCGATTAATTGAAACAATTAGATGCGTCAAACACAAATAAGATGATCATACACAATACTCAACGTGGACCAATTATAATCAGGGTGATAAATTCGAGATTACCAACTTATAAAGCAATCTACGGTGATCGACTAGGTGATGTTGTTATGGGTTTATTTAGAAGAATAGCGCCAAAAGCAATACCGATTACAAAACAAATAGGAATGAAGGCCAACTACGTTATTCGTGAAAAGTGTATCAGCGCTGTTGTTGATGTTGCTGGTAATGCATTTTCATCAATTAAAGATAGACTGGCGCGATTAATACGACAAAAAACACAATCAGTAAAATTACCCAGCACTGAAGTAATGCCTGCAAATATTAGTAAAATAATAAATCAAGCCGCAAATCAAAAACTAGCGGAATTAGCTGGCGTACTCACTGGAAGTGAAAAGGATATAACCGCGAGTTTAATAGCAGGAAGCGGCCGTGCTGTTTCCCGAAGTGTTCTTCGTGTTAGACGATATCAATAATAATAAAAATGTTTAAGCGTATATCTGATCCCGTATTTGACGTGGATGCACCAGTTCTCAAGGATGAATCTGTGCGCGATTATCAATTTTTTTCCTACGACGCACGAATGCCAAATCAGCGTGGGCGAATCGAATTACAGGTTCAAGATACAAGTAGATATATCTTACCCGCAGAAGCATTTATTGAAGTTGAAGGTGAAATTCTAAAGGGAAATGATACTGAGTATGGAGCTCAAGTTAGAGTTGGTCTTGTTAACAATGGTGTTATGGCGTTATTTGACAGCACTACGTATATGATTGACGGAAAAAATATTGAATCAATCCAAAAGGACGTCGACTTTGCAACAACACTATTAGGTCTTGCTAGATATAGCGACTATTATTCAAGATCAGCTGGTCCATCAATGATGTTTGCCAAAGACAATTCTAATCACCCTGACAACAGACAGCATCTTTTAGTACAAGTACCGCAAGTTACTGTAGTTGATCCACAATCAGCTGGAATGATAGCCCGACCCGGTGCTGCATTTTTAATATTGCAGAGTGTTAATCCAGATTTTAACCTAGGATTTACATTACGTCGATCAATGTTGCAAGGTGGAACCAGATTTTCATGTGCGATTCCACTTTCACATAATTTTGGATTCTGCAAGAATGTCAGAAAGGTTATTTTTGGAGCTAAACATACGGTTGTACTTGTAAAAAAAAAAGCTACAGACGATGATACAATATGGCGAGTTGCTGCGGATGATATTGATGCTGGTAAAGTAATAATAACAAAATTTACTTTATGGATGGCAGTAATGACTCCAACAATACCCGAAGAAGAACGTTTACTTTCTTTTATGAACCAAGGAGGTAAATTGACGTTATCATGGTTAACGATGACTAAAGATGTTGTTCAAAGTGCAGTTAATGGTTTATTTACATGGCAAATAGCATCACAGCAATTCTTTTATGCTCCTCGACATATATTTATTGCACTTCAAGATATTACACGGGTAAATTCACAAGAACGTAGAATAATGATATTTGATAAACTCGGTGTTTTTGAAGTTTCTTTAAGAATAAATGGACATCAAGAACCATCTGAAGATATTTTATTAAATTTTGAACTTAATCATGTTGCGCGTGCATATCATCGTTTAATGTCATTTATGGGACGTGCTCAAAACTTTGATTCTGGTTTGTAAGTATCGCAGTTAGATTTTACAACGCTATATCCGATTTATTATTTTTACATATATATTTATTTAGGCAAGCCGTTGTTGATATACATTTTCGAGCTTGCGTGGTAAGAGGAGCTACTGCTAATTATAGAGCAATTGCTGTTATACTCAGCGATAAAACGATGTTACTTTAAGGAATTGGCGGTCGAATGAGAGTTACTGACGCTCCAGTGGAAAATATGTAATATTTTCTAAATATATAATTACCCCGATTTAGAATCAGAATGATAATTTATGTCATATCATCACGTTAGTGTCAGTCTGACTCCTGGTCAGATTAGAAAGCTACAATCAGCATTAAAAAAAAAAATAAAACACGGGATAAAAATATTATTAAAGCGAGAACAAATGACAAATGGTTCAAATAAATTATCGTTGACAGTAAGTCAATTTAAACAGTTTAATGAAGCTAAACGATTAAATACCGGAATACGACTTAAAATCTCTGCGGGTGATATTAAAGACATCGCTAAGACTGGTGGTATATTTCCGCTTCTCGCAGCTATACCGGTGTTAATAGCCGCTGCTGCCCCAGCTGTTGCAAAAGCGACTGCGCTAGGTGCAGTTGGAACTGTTGCTGGAATGGCATTAAAGAAAGCAACAGGACAAGGTTTAAAAAAGGAAAGGGTCTGAGGCTATCAGGGACCTCCACGTGGTACGGAAAAGGATGAAGAATTCCTGGAACGATTCGTTAATTTTCCCGATGTCAAATTTTGATTTACTTGATGCAGCTAAACAATTAAAAATCAAACATTTCAGAGGTGTTTTTATGCTTGATCAATTACCGTTAAATCCAGCTCAGAAGGAAACTGGAATTATTAATATTGAAAAAAATCTGGTCCTGGTAATCATTGGGTTGCATACGCGATCATTTTGATTCGAACGGGTTAACACCGCCAACAGAGTTTTTAAAATGTGTTAGTACAGTGCAAAGCACACCACTCTGGTATTCAACATTACCAACACAAAAAATAGCCGACCCGCAAATATGTGGCCGTGAAACCCTCGCTGTGCTTAATGCTATATCGAGATCGTCAAAACCCCCGCATAAGGTTGTTAGCTAATATACGTCGTTGATGTTTTAAACAGATCTTTAAAGTATAATGGTAGATATTTACGGAAGATCAATTAAAACTAAAAATCATCAATCACCTCGTGAAGATTTGTTTGATCAAATATTAAAACAGATTAATGATGAATTGGCCGATTTGCTAAATCTTGCCAATGTCGATCCTTCCGAAGTTGTAATATTACAAAACCGCGAAGGAAGATTAATGACGAGTAATGTTTCAATTAACGATATAATTGTTCGTAATAGATCATCACGGGAAAATCTCATTGCGGTATATGATCGACAAGGAAAAATTGTTCCTAGTATCTTAACGCCGTCGTTGATCCAAGACAGTATTTCCAAACGATTATTAAAAGCCGGTGATATAATGAACGGCATCATTAACATGAATAACAATAAAATTTTTAACGTGAAAGAACCAACAGATGATCTTGACGCTACAACAACAAAAAATATGTTGATGAAAAAGATCTTCCAATGACAAATTCGCTAATTGATATCAGTGGTGCCGCCGCGACGCTTAGAACTGACTTTTCTAATCTTGTACAAACGTTTCTTAATTTTCGTAGGAATATAAATAGAGCTCTCAATGACTTTTTCGGGAGTCCAATAACTGTTGATATTAAACTTGCCGATATTAACACAAGACTCAATGATGTTATTAGCGGAATTCCCGCCATCGTTGAAAAAAACTAATATGATTAAAATTCCCCATAAACAGATCAATAATATCGTATACGTAATATCATCGGGATCATCAACATTGACGCCACAGAATAACACATTTAAACATACCGCGACAATTACTGGAATGTACAGGTTGTCCGTGTTTAACTCGGAGAAATTCATGATATTTACTACATATCTGTGGCGTCATTCAACCGATGGTTTTTCAGGAACTGTTTCTATTATATTAAATAAATGTGCTGAATAAATATTTATCCTGGAACCGTCTGATAAAAAACTAACCAATGCGTCTATCTGGTGGTGTCTGGAATTTGTCGCTGAAACACCTCAATTAGTCATTTAATAAAGGTATAATGAATCAGGATCTGATCGATGCGTTTCGCTACCGGTATAATCAAATATGTACATGGCAAACTAAACTAAAAAATATCATCGACGATACGACGATAAAAGTAAAAACATATCGCACGCGTTTGGTTATCATCGATATAATCGTTTATTCTGTTTCTGTCGTTATCGCAGAAACTGGAGTGTTGCTATCATCAATAACAATGACCGCGCCTACAACTTTAACAATCGTAGTTTCAGCCGCAACGATAATTGCGGGTATTCTTAGTATTATTGCAAAAAAAAAAAAAAAATAGCAACATGTACAAATACAAAATTACGCGACCATGTGATAAAATTACATACAGCAACGGCGGCATACTCTAAATTATCATTATATCTTTCGTCGTATTTCAGTGATTGTAAAATATCCGATGAAGAGTTTAAAACTATAATAAATATCTACAATGAAGTATTTGACGAGAAAATATTCGATCATGATATTGATTTGAAATAATGGCAGTAATAATAATATATGTCGTCCCTGGAACTATTACAGCAAACTGCTGATAATACAGCTCCGTCAAAAGCACAATGATTTCGGCGAGTTCAACTAATCCTGAATTTAATATTGTTTTTCCAGCTGAAATTCGTGTTGATGAAATAGCACTAGCAAAATTACGAGTTTATTATCGTTGGCCAAATATTAGATCGAAATCATTTGGTGGATTACAACCGAATAATTCGCTGGTATTCGCAAATAAGAATCGCGACGACGCAACCCCCGATTGGCAAGTTGTTGGCATTCCAACGGGCAGTTATCAAATAGAGCAAATCAATGATGAATTCCAGCGCAGGATTAAATCTATCACGGGAAAAGAATTTAAAATAGCTATTACTCTAGATGAACCAACTTTATCATCCGAGATAGAAATTTCCTCACCAGATTATATCGTAGATATTTATCAAAGTTCGATCAAATCTGTGCTAGGATGGCCCTTGTCGCGCCGGTTTATAATGGATCGCCAGAACATAAAATTGATGAATTTAAGACAAATGAGGAAAATATATTTTAAAAAAAACCCGGAATATCGGAATATATTTCCGTGGAAATGGCATCTTGGAGATAAAGCTGTTTTTCATTGTGACCGTGCTAGTGGTAGAGATAATTATATTTTGAGAAAACATTTAAATAAATATGCTAATGTTAAAAAGTATTTTTCAACGATGAAGAAAATATCAAATCATTTTCTGATCCAATTAATTCTGAATACGCTCTGGTGTTTAATGATTTACAAAATTTATTTTCTTCATTATTACAATATTACAGCGATGATGCAAAACAGCAAATAATTGAAACAATAAAACATTTGAATACTGCTATATCACATTTAAGATTTGTTAATGGCTCAATCTTATCAACTATATATTTTGATAGGGTAGATGATATTCACGCTGCTAGTACATATTATAATGAAATGAAACAATTGTTTCTTAATCACTACAAAATAACAGAACAGTAATTACCAAATTTTATAATACCAGGATATGACGATGACAATCTGAAAAAATCAGTTAATGATCTAATCACACAAAACCTTTCAAAGGTAGTTGAATCATGGAGAAAAGTATCACCGCCGCCAGCTATTCTTAAACATAATAACGATCCATACTGTGGAGGTCGCATGTTTCACCAGGAATTGTTAATATAACATCAACAATCGCTGTTAATCTTGTATGCGATGTAATTGACGGCAGTTATCAAGTAGATCTTGAAGAATCCACCCAAGCCCAACAAGGATATATCTTGTACTCATTTACTCCGCAAGTTCCACCGGGCTATTTAGTTGTATCAGAACCGATAAATCCTGTTTATCTAAAATGTCATAATCAGTTATTTTCTAGAATGCATTTTAAACTTACTGACCAAAACGGACATTGATTAGACACAAGAGGAGTCTTTTTAAACATAAATCCGTTTGTACGTTCAGAAGAGGAGAAAAAGTATTATTATCTGATTCTGAGTAAAATATTATTATCCGATTTCAAGCAAATATTATTACCTGATTCTGAGTAAAAAAAATACTATTATCAGGATAAAAAAAAATCCTTGAATAAATATTAACTAAAATGAATTATTCATTTTCTTTGTCTTGCGCACTAACTGATTCAGTTTCGTCGTCGTTATAAGCATCAATAATAGCACTTTCATCATCATTAACATTTGCGGACATAATTTCTTTTAGTTGTTTTATACGGGCATCTACAAGTCGTTTTGATTCATATTCGTCAGATAATGCCGATCTAACTTTTTCAATCGAGTGGCCGAGAGGTCTAAAGCGCTGACCGTTACGGATCACTGCCATCTCATCTCTGTCTGCGTGACTTCGAGTCCAGGCTCGGCTAACGTGGGTACGTGAGAAAGCCTGCCAGGAGCTTCTCGTGGGTCGGTGGTTCTTCCCGGGATTTTCCAGGGTTCTTCCTCTACCATTAATACTGGCCGCCATGTATAGCCTATCTTGTGCTGAAAAATGGCATTAAACCCTATAACAACAACAACAACAACATCAATCGAACGTGCAAGTTGAGTAAATTTTTTAACCTGCTCGTCTTTAACTGTTCCTAGCGATTGAAACATTGCTTGTTGAATCGTCTTTATAATCTATATTTGGCTTGTAATATATTATATCTATTTTCAATCATTTGTTGTTGTAATTTTTCAAAATCGCATTTGATTTTTCCAGGATCGAGATTACCAGAAATATTTATGCCTTTACGTTGCAATTGTTTAATCGCAGTGATGATATTGTTGATGTTCTCAGGATTCATTTTATTATAATAACTATTTTTTTTAAAGGAAGTATTTATTTAAATTAAAAAATTGATTAAAATAAAACAAAAAAATATATATATTTCTACGCAAGAAATAATCACTTGAAATATTAAAATGTAATTCGATGGTCGTATTTGACTGATTACGCCGATCTGGTTATATTTTTTGCAACAAAACGTATTGAACTTCTACAAGCACCAAAATATTTGGAAGCTACATATATCGAAGGAAATATTATTTCTTCGCCTGTTTCTACATTTGTGGTTATAACCGACCTAGGAAATTTACTATTTTTTACTGTATTTCCGCATGCAGTATTCTGGATTTGTGTAATAACCCGCAAATTACATAAAGAATTATTTTTCGGATTTCCTTCGATATGATTTATTATAAGTCCATCTTTGATAGGTCCGTGTAAACATTCGTAAATAAATCTATGAGATAAATAATTTTATTTCCGGCGGTATTGATCACGAGATAACCAAGATTATTAATATTTCCGATTGGCTTTTTAGTAGATAATTTCTGATAATACCGTCTCGAAATGCTTCATAATTATTAATCATGAGATGTCTTACAAATTCATTTTGCTCCATTATGATAAATTAAAAAATGATTTAATTCTAAAATATCCATGAACTACGGAGAATCTATCTATGAATGTATCAACGATAAAAACTCGGATTAGTCAGATAATTACTTGATAAATAATGGCATTTTTCATTTTTTTAGCACGAGAAAATATTTACAAACTTAAATCAGTAACAATGGTTTATTTCATCAACTATTCTTCAACGGTCGGAGGGTTTTCACGCTTTACCAATATTTTTGGATTTCTCGTTTTATAGTATCCAACTAAGGCGCGATAATTACCTCCACCACATCCAGTACATATCAAGTATTTACCGCGAACACCTATTCCACGGACTAAACACGGCTGTGGTCCTTGTGGTTGAGTTTTAGACATTTGATAAGTATGAAGTCCACAAAAGTCCTTGTAGCAACTCTTATTACAGAGCTCGGTTGATCCTTGTAATAACCACCTGCATTTATTTAAACCAATTTTAAATGGCATTATATATTATTATGTCGTATATTTAATTGTGCATCACTGAATATAAAATTATAATATGAAAATGTCCTTAAATGGAGCGTTAAAGAAGAAAACCCGCGCTGAAATTGTTAGAGAACTGAAAAGGGAGTATAAAGATCTTAGCGGAGAGACAGAAAAATATCCAAGGTCAAGGTCAAATATTTTTTTGGGGTTTTTGGGGTGAAAAAGTTAAATACCTTAAATACCTTAAAGATTTTATCGAACATAAAAAGAAATTTAAGGTTTTCTTGACAAAATAAAATTATTACCGTTGAGAAAAATTAACGAATCTGATCTTGATGTGGTAAATCCAAACTTAACCGACGTTGATTTAATAAATAGCAT
The DNA here is from genome assembly GCA_016617855.1 of Megalonaias nervosa. Taxonomy (NCBI): domain Eukaryota; kingdom Metazoa; phylum Mollusca; class Bivalvia; order Unionida; family Unionidae; genus Megalonaias; species Megalonaias nervosa. Next base: position 1,946 of record JAECUM010082682.1, on the reverse strand, counting down.
CGACGAGGTTACAATAGATTTTATACGTGATGGTGCAGAATTCGTTTGGTCGAAAAAGAATTATAAGCGATACCGGCGATATTGTTGATGCTACAATGAATGATATTCGTGCTAGATCAATTATTGATCATCTCGATGAACAGAAATATATTTTCAAAATAAAGTTTATTACGTATCAAGATGGTATTTGGATTACTGATGATAAACGTGATCCTGTACGAGTTAGCCGAAGTGAAAATATAATAACAGTAAATAAAAAATCAAAACCAGGAATATTAATTGGAATTGATAAACTTTATTATGAACGAGCGTATCCCGTAACTGGGGCTGAGGATCTAAGACGTAAAATAATAAATACATGGGCTGAAACAGTTAAAGATACTGAAGCGTCTATTAGCGATGGTGCTGAATTAGAAAAGAAATCAAGATTTCCAATATCAATAAAGACATTAACCGAAGGAATTTTATGCGAACCGAAATATAAGAACAAAATGGAAATCCTTTAATAATTATTGATCATAACGCGCATGCATAGACGCACGCCGTAACAATATTTCCACGAAATGAACCGTTACATTTTATTGCGGTTGTATTTTTAATTCTATTAAAAATATCAATGAAAATGATCCTGTATCTGTTTGGTTGTTTCCAAGTTCTTATGAAAAATATTATGATCAGTCTGTACGACCTAACGGAGAAATCTACCGTAGCGAATCACTTCATGAAGAAATGAAAAATCTCGCTCGGAAATACGCGAATGACAATGAAGTTATTGAACAATTACTAAATAACTGTTTTACCGTTCCAACGGTTGCTGCACATTTTGCAGCGGAGATAAATTCATGGAGATTTACAAGATCTGATTTTCTTGCTGATTTCCAACATAGCTGCGTCGAATACGGACACGGAGGATTGTGGAATACAAAATATAACCACAACGATGTTATCTCAGTTGATCTGGTAGCGTGTTATCATGTAAGTTTTCTTGGATACGGAGAATGTTCTGAATACTTTAAACGTTTTGGACATCCCACACACGATATGACCAGAGTTGCGATAAATGGACTTTTACCTGATTTTGATTTAACGGGATTTGCTTGTATTGAGTCATTTGAGTTCGCACAAAACCTTCATCCGGTTGTTTATGCGTGGTTTGGAAAACACTTCTCAGAAAAACGTGGGTTCCAATAGTTTTATTACGATATATGAATGATGCAGCGATACTAATATCGTTGATTGTAACTGAAGCAATAATATCGTATCGTCCTCAGAAGCAAGTTTGGTTGCCAGAACCCGATAAATTTGATGTAGAAAGTCGATATCAGGGAAAAATTTCCTGATCTTGACGAGTGTTAAATTATTAAGTTTGTCAATAATGTATCTAAATATCACAAACATAATGACGAGAAAATTGCAAAAGATCTCGGTAGGAAAATAATCTCAAATCCCTAAAGTAATTCGGGATAATTGTAATGTTTAAACTGTTTTTAACGGCGTTGATAAATATACGTTAAGAAATATTCATACAACGTGGTGTTCGGGTGATATGGATATAATTCAGTTTAAAAACTTATTTTCAAAAGCGCAAGCTACCCCACACGGGTTTATCACGATAAATTTACACGATCCTCGGTCTAGGTATCGAATAGGCCTAGATAAGATCTATTCAACTTGAACATCTAAACCTAGCGAAATCGGGTATAAAACTGCATATGTACGATGAATGACATCCATGAAATATTCATTATCAATTAACCTTAACTTAGAACTATTGTCTGGTTTAAAGTCGTCATCGAATGTAAAGTCGTTGTAGGATTTAAAATAATCATCAGATCCAATTTTTATTACTAGATTATTATAGTAATTTATTAGGTTCTGATCGTGCAGTATAATATCTCTTTTTGTATAATTTTCTTTTATTGGAATAATAGGCATTTCAGGATCAA
>JAECUM010082677.1:0-12575 GCA_016617855.1 Megalonaias nervosa | reverse complement strand
GAAAAGTATGAAATTAAAATTGCGATCTGGTTCATTGTTTAGTTACACCCCCAGTTATCAAGGAACTGTTTAGCCTGATATTTCTTTATCACCACAGGTCACAAGTTACTGATCTCTTTTTGAAACTTTGCGCCATAGAATATTCAGCATGTCTCTCAAATATGTACCTGTATTTCGAACAAAGAAAAGTTGCTCACGGCAGTTGCATTTTTTTCGTATGTACAACATTCCTCAATAAATTATCCCGCTCAATTAGATTTATTACACATATTTAGTTCTGAATATTCCCCGCTCAATTAGATTTATTACACACATTTAGTTCTAAATACTCCCCGCTCAATTAAATTTATTATACATATTTAGTTCTAAATATTCCCCGCTCAATTAGTTTTATTATACTTAGTGCTGAATATTCTCTGCTCAGTTAGTTTTATTACACTTAGTTCTGAATATTCCCCTCTCAGTTAGTTTTATTATGCACATTTAGTTGCGAATATTTCCCGCTCCCTCTAATGTGAAAAATGTTATCTCTCTTTCCTCATTTTTTATGGACTCACAAACGATATAAACCATAACTGAAGAAACAGCACATACAGTTTTTGTTAAACAGTTGGCCTGATATATTTGTTTTCTTTTCGATATTTTGCTTACTTATTGCACAAATAATTCCTTACTGCATGTATTTGATAATGCTGGAAAAAAATCAGAAATATATGTACTAAATTCTCCTAATAGAAAGCTTGTATGTACTGGGTAGTACTTCCTGTTTATTTTGTTAAAAATCCAAACCGTCAGCAATTCTGGCCGATACTGTGGAGGATGGTTAATGTGCTGTTATAATGCTCCAGGAATCCCCCTCCAATGGTCCAGCACCAATTTGCAAGAAAAGTAAAACAGACACCATTATGGTGAATTCATTATTGAATGGACCTCATACATAACCAATTGAAATATAGCATTTGTTTTGTTCCAAGAGCATTACACTAGATACCCAGCCATTTTTGAATGGATCTCATACATAACCAATTGAAATATAGCATTTGTTTTGTTCCAAGAGCATTACACTAGATACCCAGCCATTCGAATTTTCTTGGTGGCTACTAAATGTGTTAAATGCCCATTGATTTTCTTAAACTTGCATTGCATTGTGTAGGACTATAGGGGAAAGGGGGCCATTAACCAGTCACTAGGGACCACTGGTTTTCTGAGCTCGGGAGAGCCCCCGCGCTTTGGTAGCTGTTAGAGGGGTATGTAAAAAGTGTGCTGTACTACAAAGTTCTTTCTTAGTTAACACTACGTCACTCCATACCCTCAAAGTACACCAGTGTACTTCTGGACGTTTTCCAGTTATTAAATGTTATTTTGTATTCACTTTTTTTAATACGTTCTTCATACGCTGGAAAACTGGATTTCCAAACTCAGGGCAACTTTCAAATCGTCTGCTCCTCAGCGAATCTTGCGGAAGTCAGCCAAAAATCACTTGGAGCTACATCAGGACTTTATGGAGGATGTGGCAAAGTCATAAAGTCGGTCATGACTGTGGATTTTATACGCCTGTGCGTTGTCATGGAGTAGATGGATATGTCGGGTACCACCGGTTAGCTCGGTAGCATTCCACAACTTTTGGCAACATTTTGGAGAAATAAATATGTACAGTGACAATAGCAGAAGCAAGCACATTTATCTGTATGATCGGACTTTTTGCATCCAAAAATATAAAACTCTCTTGACAGCCAGACTATCCTAAACTATTTATGGTCTCTGTTCGTTTTATAATAATAATAATAATGAGGACTTTGTATAGCGCCTAATCTTTAGAAGCTCTAAGCACTTTACAACATTTGACAACACTTACAAAAAACAACATATATAATGATATGATTACAAAAATAAAAACAAACACCACGAAATTAGAAAACTGTAAATATTTAAGGTAAGGATACATTATTATCGGATCCGAATTATATTATTTTCTCTTGAATCTGGTTCAAAAATCGAAATTCATTTTTCAATGCTCCTGACAATCTTATTCAAATGTCTTTGGTATCTCTTTTAATATTTGACAAGTAGCTGTTTTAGCAATTTCAAGAAAAGTTTGTTTTTGATCAGGCGTTAACAATTGCAGAACCCATCTTGCACAAACCGTTACGAATTTCTAAAAGGATTCTTCAACATACCGACAAATTAATGCGCGTCATAACAGAAATATGTTCCACTGTGTATCACGCATCCTCATCAACTGATCCCTTCACAGCAGGTCATCTACCGTAGATTAGCGACCATCTTGAAAACGACGAAGCCATCTCAAACTTGTACGATGTGACAGAGAACTATGTCTGTAAACTTTACCCAACTCGGCCTTTATATCAGTCAGATATTACCCTATGAACGCCCGGATTTAACTGCAAAATTATTCTCCTTCTCCGACATTTTAGGACACCGTCATTTAAGTATGTTACATGACACGCGTATATTCCGCAGGTGTCTGGCGTGCTATACATGCACCCTAAGATCATTCTATTGAACCTTGTTTTGTCTATCGATCGGTGTTAAATGTATTGACAGGTTCAAGAAAAACAAAAATGTTATAGCAAAATATTTGGAACTGTTTAAATTACCCCTTGTAAATGTGTCATTTGACAGTTTTGGATTGAGATTTTGTCAAAAGATGAAAGATGGTCCTGCTGCACAGCGCTCAGAAGAAGTCCGACATACTTTGAATTCCTGATTTCATTCTACAGAATATTTTCGAGAAGTATATAGATTAAAATGCACAAAATATGCAGGTAAAATATTTACTGACCGTTTTTCATAAAATTAGCAGGTAAAATAATTACGAATTGCTTTTCACAAAATCTGTTGGTAAAAAATTACTAATTCTTCTTTTACAAAAGTGGAAAACTTCAAAACTCGGTTTGAACGAGAGTAGCAGAGGCTATATTTTGAGAAATTAACAACTTTATTTGAAAATTAACCATATATTTTCCAAATTATTTAGCCCACAAAATAAGCGAATCGATGGAAAAAATGGCCGCTATTTACGCATATCTAAATAAGCGGCCCCATACCGCCTGATGCACATCATATCCGCGTCGTATCATACAAACTGACTGAATCGGTGGAAAACCAACCGATTGTTTAGGCAGGTCTGAATAATTAGTCCCATGCCGTATGACGCACATCATATCGGTGTCACATATTTTATTTTCTGTCCACGAGTACTTGTATTCAGTTGTTCCAGTTTGATTGATCAATACATTAAGAAAGCCAGGCTCAACAACCAAAACGCAGGCTGTTTATTTATTTAGCAAATGTTAGCCCTGGTTTTATGGACCCTACGCATATCTGACGAAACTGTTTATCTTAAACTGTCCTTATCATCTTACTCGACATGAAAGAGCACTGGTAATAGGTAACAAATGAATGTGTGTGTGTGTGTGTGTGTGTGTGTGTGTGTGTGTGTGTGTGTGTTTAATTTGTGCTTTTAAATTTAACATTTACTGGACTCTTGTTTAAGTAACACTCTGCCATGTTACAGATTCCAAATGTTAGTCTTTATTCATTCCAGCATAAATTTTAAAAGTCAGTCGCTAGGAATATTAGGTTTGCACGTGGAAAGTTGTCGGTGTTGTAGAAAGCATCAAGCTAAAACAACTCTGCCTCTGTAATAATAATAATAATAATAATAATAATAATAAACACATTGCTTCAGTTACGAAGATAGTGATTGTTATTGATGAAATGACAAAAATGTATCGCACACCCAGGCCGAAAATAGTTACCACGTGCATATAGTTCATTAAATATTGTTTACAAGTTTGTAAATAAATTATGCATAAATCTTTTAAATGAAATCTAATTTGTACATTTTCCTAAATTTATGATCAGTTTTTAAATAAGAAGTATGTCAAAATAGTGTGCGGTTCATCGGCGAAATGAAACTGTGGTGTCTTTTCAATGACGTGTGCGAAATGAAATTGTAGAATGTTTTTCAATGACGTGCGCGTATACTTCATATGAATCGAATCCCATTGCGCTTTGAGTTATATTTTAAACTTTATTTTTTTTTTAATTTTTGAAAAGTGTAAAATGGGTTGTGTAATAATCACAAAACCAAATACATTTTTTTTTTACTGTGCGAGGAAACAAACAGGTTTGATGCGGCTTAGGAAAACATGTTGGCCTGGCGGTCTCGACGTATTTATACGCCATATTAAACTCGATTTACCACCGATCGAAACAAAACACCTGCGTCGTTTATTGTGTTTTCTTCCTATTAGTCAATATTTTGCATTGTATAATATTATTTCTTTCTTTCATGGAAACACAAAAATCGGATACATCTTGCAATGACATCGTTGAACACAATAACAGTAATCATATCATACGAAACTGTCTCACCTTTGGCGCGTTTTCTCCAACCAAATATTAACTAGATTCGCAGCTCCCGCTGGTTAATATAAATCGCAATACAAATGGATCATAAATCTATTTATAATACCTCTAAGAAAATAATAAAATTGCCTTTTTATCACTCGACCAGACAAAATGTTCAACCTTATGTAAGTATGTCGCAGAACCCCTGAAAGAAATGTTACTTTTGTATTCGACCTTTACTGCATGAAATATCAAAAAATTTGCCATCATGCGCCACAGTTATTGCTCAACCTTGTACTGTGAAAAATGGGATATGGGATCGTAATTGGATCCTATTACAAGGGCGGATTGTATCGGTTAAGTAGAGGCCAAGGACCTTTATTAACCACACCAGACACCCTAGTGTCAGCGTATCAATCTTCACTTAACCCTGACGAGTACGCTATATCACCATCACCATTAATGAAATGACTTCTTTTTTAGTTACAAAAATGACGCCAATATTTTCAGAGCTAATTTAGAAGGGTATTATGTTCTTGTTGTTTGTAAGACATCACGCTTAAGTCAAGGGCGACTGTCATTCATAGCATCGTATTTGATATCACTTCTACAAAAAAAATATAAACATTTCATAATAGATCATATTTTGGACGCCAACAAAACTTTAAGTATGCAAATCTTTAAATTCCTATGAATTCAGCTATTTCAGATTCTGTCTACCCCTAGTACAAACGAAACGAATATTTACCGCAGATGTACTGATGATAACACTATTTAAAAGGAGAGAGAGAGAGAGATTATATTTGATATTTTATGTAAGAAATGATCATGGTTATTACGATGATGTAGAAAGGGTCAATGGTTATTACGATGATGTAGAAAGGGTCAATGGTTATTACGATGATGTAGAAAGGGTCAATGGTCATTCGATGATGGAGAAAGGGAACCTGACAAATTTTAGATGAACGGTTTTGAAAAAGTGAGTATTACACACACGTAAGTTAAGCAGTTAAAGGCTAAGTTTGATCGCATGAATTTATGACAATTTGCAATCATAACGTATTGTAACTCGAATTTGAGAATAAGAGTAAGCACGCCTGGTCTTCAAATAAGTTGGATTGTTTTTCACAAGTAAAGTGGCCGACCTACACTCCTAAAACAATCTATAGGAATCATTGTTTTAGTTAAGTGAAAGTTCCAACATTCTGCAGAAGTATTTTCTACATTAAAAAGTAATCAGAGATTTAACGAAAGTATCATCAAATCCGTTGGAGATATTCATCTAAAAGTTTAAATTGATTTTCGATCATATACTTGAATAGCTGATACACCAGACATGTATAATACGTACATTAATATTGACAGCGCATTACCAATAAGATGCAAAATTTGAAATATGGATTAAAGACACGAATTCTTAAACTATGGACATTAATTATTCAATTTGAAATATGCACTAAGAACAAGAATAATTGACCTAAGGACTAAAGACATGAATTATTCAAACTGAACTATGGACTAAAGACATGAATTATTCAAACTGAACTATTTGATTGGCATGGGTGTTATGTAAAAAGTGTTACGTGTCTAGGCTCGTACAAAAGTAACAAAGAAAAGAGTGAAGCCAACAAGCTTTGTAAATTAACAAAATAATTTATTTCCCTAGAAAACAAGGTACAAATATGAAAAAGGACTTGCGGTTTGTGAATCTAATGAAGTTCCAAGATGGAAGGCGATGACGTCTTCTATAACCTGATATGTGTTGTCGTGTCCACAGTTCCTTGTTGAATCACTAAAACTAATATTCCGGCTTTAGAATTCCGAATAATTTTCAGTAAATGTCTGTGTCCAAGAATTATGACGAGCACTAGATAAAGTCTCCAGGGAAAATAAAAAATTTTAAATGAAAAAAGTCAATTCAACTGGCAACAATAAAATAAATACCTTTGAGCCCGAAGGTATGAATTACGACTGACTGAAATCACTATGAAACATCAGTTTTAACCCGCAATTTTAGATCACATGATGGGGTCACGTGGTCACTTAGTTCGAACGGCGTAGTAACATCACAGGTCGGCTGTCACGTACGCCATGGGCGAATTTGATTCTACTGAACGAATCAATAAGATAGAATAAAATTTTTTTAAAAATTGTTTACATAGAACTGACACGCAAGCCAAGTATGACCTTGATTACGACCAATGATTTTCACTCTAGGAAAGAAATAAAAAAAAGTTGTTTACCAGTTCTGAATCAAGGTCCGGAACTAGGTCAGCTAAAAATACAATGTAGCAATACTGGTTATTTACCAGGTCAAAACAGAACTGAACTAAATTTTCCGGGAAAATGTCAAATCCAGTGAATAAAGTTATTATTACAATAACATGTAATGAAAAAAAAAATATTTAAAACTAACACACAAGTAATTAAATTACATATACGTAACAAAAGTTCCAGCAAAATGTTTAAAAACAAAATGCTGAACATTTCAACGTTTCCATAAAGCATATTTAACATATAGTTTCTCCTACCTTACTGATGCCTTGATCACTGGTATTCTTTTATAAAATGAAACATATCAGACCAAATAGCAGAAGAAACACGTTAATATATGTAAGTTTATAATTTTTATGGAGGTTAAAGGATGTATATAATGTTAAACATAGTAATCCGGTTTTAGTTTGAAAAGGATGTATGTCATGTTAAATTCAGTAATCCGTTTTTAAGCATGTAAATAAAAAGAGCACAATTAGCAATATAGAAGTCGATTGTAAAATAGAACGGCCGAGGACACTTGTTTGGACCAGCAGTACTCAATCATCCACCCAAACTGGTTAAATATGAAAGAAGAATGAAAGTATGCAGAAATATGACAGAAGAATGAAATTATGTAGAAATATGACAGAAATTATAAGTATGCAGAAATATGACAAAAGTATTTATAGGTTACTGCATTTGTATGGGAAAATATGAACGAGTTTTTCGGATGGGTATACTGCACGACCTTGGGAGAGCAGTATATCCATCCAACAAAACGAGTTCATATTTTCCCATACAAATGCAGTAACCTTTTTATTATGTGCTCATTTTCTTATTCTACCCAAGGTTTAAATATATAAACAAAAATACACTACAAGAAACAAAGTAAATGAATGTATGCCGTATTCCGAACTAAATACACAAACGTAGATTCATCATTACACAACAACATTATTAATGCGCACGTAACTCCACCGAGACAAATTTGAACTTGGTCGCGCGCTAGACATAAATTTCGAAAGAAAATGGCGTTTTGGGCTACCTAAAATTGAAATTTGGAGTCATATTGTGAATGAATACGCATTGCAACAACTTTACCATTTGATCTAGAATGAATACATTTTGGTATTTTTGTTGATTCGACGAAATTTTGTGATTATGGACTGGATTTATCTACATGAAGTACATCGGATTCCAGCAGCGTCTGTGCCAATTCTACATGAGATATACATCGCATTGAAGCAGCGAGGGAGAAGCGTGTTGACATCTGCAAGTGTGTTCTGTTCTGTAATTGAATGTTTCAAATCATAATGTGGGAAAAATATGAAGTCTTTCAATTGCAATTATCGAAAAGACGCTATGGAATTTAATGTTTATTTCATTTTGAGTGCAGTAAGGAGGATGTAATTGCACTTGGAATATAGTCGAAATTACAGTACATTTCGGAGAACCCATGACATGACTCATGTAATTCGGATTTGCAGAATTAAGAAAGTACATTTTGAGGAAATTCAGGATAAAAAACTGTAAGTATATTTTTTGCCATTCTTATTACCAGCTAAAGAAGACAGGTTATGCCTTGTCACTTGCATGTTATTTGTAAGGACCCTGTCTGGCGTCTATAGCTAGCCTAAATCTGAAACATTGTATCAAAAAAGTTAACGCGGAATGTGCCAAAGCAGCTGGTATGTGGCAGTCCACGAAACATCTGCTTTAGTTCATTCAGAAACAAATTGTTTGTTTACAATAGAAAAGAGTTCCTTTATTCGCGTGAATGCAATATGAATTGACGGTGCGAGTGCAATATCGTAAAATATTGCCCGATTCTGACAATGTAAAGTTAACGGAGAATTAAATGAGCATATAATAAGATAAGTTAGTAGAAATATAACAGAAGATTTAAAAGTATTGTAACGAGGAAAACCAATGGACTTTAATTTTCGTCTCGTTAATGTAATTTTTGTTTCGTTAAAGTTTATGTTCTGATTTTGAATGTTTGGAGGGCTTTGTAGTGCCATCTAGCGTCATAGTTTTTGGGTCACGTGATTCCTGTGGCTGCTATGGTGGTGTGTTAAGAATCGGTGTTGTGTGAAGACGTTCTCTTGCAAGTGAAGCAGTATAACCACACCGCCAGAGCAAGAACATTTGGTCATATATCGTCGGACAGGAGAGAGCAAGGCCAAGGTTTCCGATTAGAAAAGTAGAGACAAGGTCTTTCGTCGACCAAAAGACAGGCACTACAAGGCTCGACCAAGGAACGCAGAGGTCTTGCGACAATACACGTTTTGAGTGAGGATAACTCTTCTTTCATCATTTCGCACTGTCGTCTCTCTCTCTCTGTCGATCTCGATTAGATAACGACGCGGCTCGGCCACCAGAAGAAGACACAGTCGGCGATTCTGCGACACAGTCGGCGACCAGATGAAGACAAAGTCGGCGACTCTACGACCAAGTCTGCGACACAGTCGGCGACCCTGCGACACAGTCCGTGACCCAGTCGGCGACTCTGCGACCAAGTCAGCGACACAAGCGACGACTCTGCGACCACGTCCGGGACCAGAGGAAGACACAGTCGGCTACTCGGCGACCAAGTCATCGACACAGTCGGCGTCTCGGCGACCCAGATGACGATCCAGTCGACAACACAGCGATCCAGCGACTCAGTCGGCGATAAGAAGCCATGAATAAGATAGTATCTCGCTGGGGAAGAAGTCTGTCGCACTCTGAAGCGCCAGTCCTCTGACAAATTCAGGGGGTGGGGGTATGTATCACTCTAAATACAAGACCTATCCTAAAGAACCAGAGATAGCGAGACTCGTGGTAGTGTAGCCGAGAGAGTGATTCCGCTACAGTATGTAGAAATAATGTTTAAAATACAAGCCTGCACATCTAATTATATTCAGCATATGACATAAATAACTTGATTTTACAATAAAAAAATGGTGTGGCTTTGATGGTATAACACAACACGCACGTAACAGAATCGCAGAGAGAGAGAGAGAGAGAGAGAGAGAGAGAGAGAGAGAGATATGGGATGGACGATAGGTTAAAGAGTGAGACAAAGGACGATAGGTTAAAGAGTGAGACAAAGGGGAAAGGGGACATGATCAGATTAACTTTATATATTCTAGTGATGAATATTTAAGATGCAGAAGCCATTTTGGCGCAATCAAAGATCTTTTCTACTCCTCGCCCGGTTGAGCATTGAAAGGGAAACGAAAATAGAAAGATGGACGAATATTACTAAATTTATGTTTTCCTTCTGGTATATATTTGCATTACGATATTCACGTGTTGTACTTTGCCGGCAATCAGACGAAAGTTAATGCCTACGGTCGTCCATTTTTTACGCATCTAAAAATTAGACTATCCTCTGTTCAATCCCGACTAAAATTAGACTAGTCTCGGTTCAGTCCACGCGAAACCCATATCATTAAAACGACACTCAAGTTAAACATTTTAGATGATATGTTGACAGAAGGCATAACATTGGTACAAGGCGACTAAACTTTAGTCAGATCGGGAAAATGGTTTTAAAGTTACAAGCATTTCATGTTGATATTGCTAAGGGAGGTAACTCAGGACAAGGTAATTACCGTCACTTGATTTTGATGACGTCGTAAATACGGTAATTAAGTTTGAAATATTTTGAGCAATATTTAAGATTCAGTAATAGAAAGCTAATTACTGGTATTTGTAATGTACGTATTCAACGAAATTATCCCCATCCTAATAAATATATTTAAACGGCACGCACATATTAATATCAATGAAGAATGTAATGGTTGAAAAATTTCTATTTCCAGAGAAGTTTCCACCTTTGAGGAAATATAATTTAAGCACAGCACTTCAAAAGGTGCCCACTGAGATATAAAATTGTCTGATTTAATATGAAATTAAAATTAATTGAAAGTTTGTTTAAATCATCTAGTATCTTATTACTTTTATTGCTTGTAATTTTGCAAGCGTGTAATACCATCTGAAGAAGGTTTTGTTGCTTTAAGGCTTCCTTATAACGCCGTTAATGAAGATTTAAATCTTGCTATAAAACGTTTATTCTCTTATATTACGTCATCAGAACTTATGAATTTTTTTTTAACTGCAGAGACATTACCTGCCTTGAAAATTTGTAAGCTTAAATATATCCTAAAGTCCATAATGGATTTTAACGACATTGTCACTGTTCCTTTTGTTATGACGTCCTATTTTTTAGACGTCAGTTAATAATAATCCTGACCAGATGGTTAAATAGAACGAGATCATTATCCGTCTGAAGATGTTTAGTACTGCTTCCGGTTTCGTCAGGTCGCTGTTTGTATCTGCACGATGTGTACGGTTTGGTACATTAACAACTAGATTTTGCCAAATTGTATACTAGATTATAGACACAACTAGCGACCTAATGAAACCAGAAGCAATACCAAACATTCCAGAGTCGGAGTAGATGCATTACAATCGACAACGTACACTAGAATTCAAATTTAATCGGAATCTATAAAACTTTGGATTAAAAAGACTCAGATTCTTAATCGAAATGACACCGAGGGCTCCGGATTGCAGAATAGTCCTGAATCGAAATCCCCCTGCTGGTTCTGGGATGTAAAATAGTCATGAATCAAGAACCTCCTTCCGGATCTGGGATGTAAAATAGTTCTGAATCGAAACCCCCCTTCGGGATCTGGGATGTATAATAGACCTTAATCAAAATCCTCCTGGGAGCTTGGGGATGTAGAAAAGGCCTGAATCAAAATCTCTCTGGGGGCTTGGGGATGTAGAAAAGGCCTGAATCGAAATCATCCCCCGGGGGGGGGGGGCATAAAATAGGCCTGAATCGAAATCGCTCTGGGGGTTTGGGGGTGTAGGCCGGATGCACTCTCGTACATGTCGTAAGAGACGATCAATGGACACAACCGTTTTTGCATTGAGATGTGTCCCGTTAATATATTCCAGCTGTCAAGGTTTTGGATATTTTATCAGTGCGGTTTAGATGTTTTTAATTTGTTTTTTTTGGTCTTCTTTATATTTTTCGTCAATGCCTCTTGGTGGAGAAATAAAAAAAACTTACTCGGCACCATATAGCCTGGATTATGCTGAGGTGCCGTTCGACCTAAAAAAATGTTACGATATTTCAAAGTTTTATGAATTCAATGCCTGAATCTTAAGGCGCTTAAATTTAATCCAAAGTACTGGACAGACGGCTAACAGGTGTGAAACAATGTCAGGTACTAGACAGATAACATGTGTTAACCAGTGTTTTGCATTAATAGATTAGCAGGTGTAAAACATGTCCGGCACTAGAACACTATCATGTATAAAACAATGTCCGTTACTAGAAGATTACCATGTATAAAACAATTTCCGTCACTAAAAGACCGTCATGTGTATGACAACGTCAGGTACTAGGCGTCCCAGAACATTAACATTCCGATTAGTCAGCTCAACTTATCATATTTTCATTATTTAATACAGCAAACTTTTCTGATGCCTAGCGAAGACATTTAAAAAATAGTTTGGATGGTATGACATACAGAAGTACTGTAAACCTATCTTGTATAACAGTGTAGTTGATATTTTATTTTAGTACCTAGATGTTGTAAAATAGTTTAGTTAATGATTTATTCTAGTATAGACTTATAAAACAGTGTAGTTAATACACCTTTATCGCATTTTTAGCAAACAAAGAAAGATGTAATCAAGGTTAGATTATTACAAGTGCTGAAATGCTACATCAGACATACAGATCTAACATTGCCGATGAGGTTGCTTTCAGAAACTGACATCCTGATTTTCAGCTAATTTAAAAATGAGCAATAAAAAGACCGAAGTGGACAAAAGGAAAGCAGCACATTTGACACTTAATATTTTAGCTCTATCTATAGTTTCATAAATTTCTGTGTTTTCATCTGCCGGTTGTCTATAAATTCCTCTGATACATCGAC
>JAECUM010082672.1:0-15443 GCA_016617855.1 Megalonaias nervosa | reverse complement strand
TGTTTATATATATATATATATATATATATATATATATATATATATATATATATATATATATATATATATATATATATCCTCTCCACCATACCAACTCTACAGGAAATATTGCTCCCGTCGCACATGAGTATATATAAATAATGAAAGAAGTAAGCAAATTATACAGTCTGACCTCAAGAAAAAAAACCAAAAAACGACAACCCCGAACAGGCTGAATCATCGCAGAAACGAGTGTGTGCATACGTAAATATAACTAAATATGTTGTAGAAACAATCATGACACAATTCATCTAGCCCACAAAATGGAATAATAGACTTCGAAAGCTTACATATCTATCATTCAATTTTGCATGATCTGCGTTAAATTGTATTTTACAAAACAAATATTTATAGAACATAGCTGTATAATGCTGAGTAAATTATGCTGCATATCGCACAGGTAACTTGTTCTTTATCAATTACACTTGCTGGTAATCATTTACCGTGAAGATATTTAAGTTGTTGTTGTTGTTGTTGTTGTTATAGGGTTTAACGCCATTTTTCAGCACAAGATAGGCTATACATGGCGGCCAGTATTAGTGGTGGAGGAAGAACCCTGGAAAATCCCGGGAAGAACCACCGACCCACGAGAAGCTACTGGCAGGCTTTCTCACATACCCACATTAGCCGAGCCTGGACTCGAACTCACGCAGACAGAGGTGGCAGTTCATATTCTGTGTTAAATAACATGTTTGCTTAGTGGAATGTTATGTCAGAAAATCGCCCCCAAAATTGATTAAACTTGAGATATAAGTTAATAGCATTACAACTATCAAGTTTGTATAACATTCCCATACCGAATATACATGTCGAGCCGTCTTTGCGGAGCAACGGACCTTAGTCTAGATATACATGTATATTATCTTCACAGTAATGAGATCTTGGTTGCTATATCACGCAGAGTTGTTGTCAGCAATATAAAATCTAGATGATTATGAGACGCGAAGCGTCGAGTCATGATCTGGAGTTTCTGATGCTGACAAGACATGATCTAGCAAATAAGATCGAATTACTATGATAATGAAACTTTTGTATATACCAAGCAATTTTCAGATAATTTAATAAAATCAGTATACTTAAATGAAAACCAAAGGGAATTACTTCATTTCAACCTTTTTAATACGAACTTCGTCCTAAAGCATGAACCGAATTACACACTGAATGTCACGGAATTTTGAGTACCTAATGCTTATGCATTATACCTGAACCAGACTGTAGTCGGGATTCGTTTCCGCGTACAAATTAACCATAAGAGTGGTGGTTTTTTTTGACATCGTAAGTTATCTCAAAATACAGAGTTCGGCTGTACGAGCAAAGTGCTCGAAGTGAGAAAACCGATTACTTTGAGTTCTCTGGCCGTGGACTGCACCATAACCAGGGTACTTATAGAGTCAAGTCAGACAGTAATACAGCATCGCAACACAACACCAGATTTGTCAGGAAGCTGTCACTTTACGGATGGCTTCCAGACTAACAAGAAGCATGTAAGGTAAAATATCTAAGAACGGGTTCTACCCAACCAAACCAGCTACTGATTATGTGTTGAAAAAATACATATACCAATAACCCTTTACGGAAGCAATCATCACCTATAAAGCTACGTCAAATACGCTGTAGAGGTATGTGAAATAGGCTGTATATAAAATTGCATTCTTTTTCGATATCCGCATTATGTGACAGAATTGTTTGATATACTGGATGGTCCAGTTGTCAGACCTATGTCATATGTTCGTCTCCTTATCAAGGCCCAGCTACGTAGAACGAATTGCCCACAGACCTTTGACGCAATAACAGTGTGTCCATATTGAAGAATGCTCTTAAAACTCGCCTATTTCGACTACAAGAACAGACTTAAAGACCTAATAATATTTACTTCCTCAATTATTGTCAGCATGATTTTGTTTTGTAGTTCATGATATTTGTTTTGTAGTTCCATGGTGTTTGTTTTTGTAATCTTGTCGTTGTATACGTTTGTACGTCTTATCTAATATTGTAAAGCGCTCAGGCCACCTTCCAACTCCCCACGTGTTTCCTATTGCACTGGTGTTAAAACTAGGGTAGGCAGGTGTTTTTTTTAAAAAAAAAAAAAAGCTTCAGGTACTGGGCAAATCGGCTCAGTTAGATGCACAAATCTATTTCAGGAATTTTCTTTTTTAATTTTTTTTAATCTAAGGGAGAAAAGTGCTAGGATCGGCAAAGAAAGGCAGTGACGGTCGGCCGACCGGAAACATATTTTGGCCTTGGAGTTGTCCCAAGTCCAAATAATAATAATAATAATAATAATAGCAACAACAACAATAATACTAATTATATAAAGCCATGCTATTAGATAGACAATAGTCTACTTTAAAATTAGCCATTTTATAAATGAACAGACGAAACGAATTCATTTAAATGCTGCATGTATCAATGGATGAGAAACTGTTCGAGTTCTTATAATTCTGTGTGATAATTCTTGTCGGATACATATGCTTATATGAACCTGGTTATTATAGTTATAATATCGTACAGTATGATAAAATGATTCAAGTTGAAGTTGTTGTTGTTATAGGGTTTAACGCCATTTTTCAGCACAAGATAAGCCACACATCGCGGCCAGTATTAATGGTGGAGGAAGAACCCGGGAAAACCCCAGAAAGAACCAGCGACCCACGGGAAGCTATTAAGTTGAAGGAACTTCACATGCGCGCAAGTGTAACGTATATCACTGCATTTGTACTTGACCGCGTTTCGTCTTCGACACTGCTATAGACATTATATTTTCAACTGATATTTTGAATGTAGATCTGATATCTTGGATACGAAGTCGTAGGGCTCAGTGGGGTTTCGTATAACCCGTGCGTTACTGTCGGCTCGGAAGAAGATTGTGGTTTTCTCGTGGTGAGGGACCAAAGGGTTTGCAGAAATTAAAGGGGGAGGGGAGCTTGTGGGATCCTTCGGCACACTAGAAGAGGTGGACCATGTGTGGTGGCTACAGAACCATCCGACGAGAGCGGTGGGACACTCTGTGGTCGTCAAGGGGACGCCACGAGTTAGGTTCCGTTGTTAAATTATTCAGTATCACTGTGTGAGTGAAAAATCAAATATATATGTATATACCCTACTTGTGGATGAATCATTATTCATATTTTTGTACAAATTTGTTTTGTTTAATTTCTAAATATTCTTCATCCATAGTAATAGATCCATATATCAGTCATATTCGTTTACGAGTTCCATTCGTTGATTCTTGTTGGTTACTCGTTTAAGTTACATGTTCTGATTAGTTCCAGTTACGAATGATATCATCTCACCGTATCAGTTGTTTAACTCAATGCGCATCAGAGGCCAGGCTAAAAGCGATGTGATAGGCTCGGATAGGGACTTAATATAGGAATGACATCATTATTTATTTACAACGAGGATGGATAGATAGTTGGAACTTGATGGTATAGATTTGTTATTGTGTGGGGTGGGGTAAGGGGGGGGGGTGATTTTGATTTTCTACGTAACTTTAAAAAAATTTCCGTCATGTCGCTACGACGTTTGCAGTGTGACAGTTTAAAGTGATGTCTAGCATTGAGCATCATGCCGCAGAAATGTAGCATGATGTCCCACCCGATCACATTATCCTGACACCAGGCCGACCAGTCCTAAAACTAACCTCTTAATGCTGAGCGCCAAGCGAGGCAACTGCTAGTACCATTGATAGAAGTCTTTGGTATGACTCAGCCGGAGTCCGAACCTGTGACCTCCCGCATCCGAGGCGGATGCTCAACCACTTAGGGATTTGTTACAGAGAATGTTACTAACTTCCTATTGCATGTCAAGTGATGCTACGGCAGATCTGTTCAGTTGTAACCAGAAAACATCAAGGAAGAAGTAAACATCCTAGAGAAAGTAGCTCTAGCCTCGTCTGAGAGGATGTCATGCATGTTTGAGTAATGAGAGTATCATTTTCCGGCATAATGCAAATGACTAACAGTCTGGCTCTTTCTTGAGTATAAAAAACCCCGAAAAGTGTATAATAAAGTAAATACATTACTGCCTTGTTTGATGTCATCTTAATTCATAAGTTCCCTAATTGCGAGAAATACTTTTCAATATTATATTTTTGAAAGTTTTGATCCTGGTTATAATTTTGCAAAGTTGTAGAAACCAATAATAATAATAATAATAATAATAATAATAATAATTTTTATTATCTATTTTGTACTCATCATAAATTGCCGTAATGTAATACAGGCATTACCAGCACTTAGAATTCATTACACTGTGTCGTTTCTGCTCCTATGAAGCCGTATTGTCAAAATGCATGGTGTAATGATCGAAGTGCTATACAATCCCATTTAGGTCAATTGAGAGGCCTGACAAAGCATGGAGACCGTGCCTAATAAGGTTCCGCTTTGCTGTTTCGTATTTTGAACAGGGATTGAATTTTGGCAACAGAATTTACGATGGTTTCATCACTGGTTATCAAAGGTTATTTGAAAAGGACCTTGCATATTTTAAATATTGTTAAAATAACATTTCATTTCCTTTATTTTGGTATATGCAATTTGGGTTAGAGAGTATACCGCTTGGCCTTACTGAAAATATGTGCCTTTCAAAAGACTGCCAGCTCCGATTGGTCGTTTTCACATCCTCGACTTGGTATCCAAGTTCGTGTACTTTGGACTAGTTCAAGTTCATTTCTCAAGCACAATCATGTCTGCTGTGGGCTGCGAGTTGTTTCCCAAATGCGAGACAAAAAGAAATTTCAGTCAAAGTGCATGAGAGTAACACAGATGTATGCCAACATTCTCTCCAATGTGCTTGTTGCGAATGGACATAACTTCACCATGTACCTTTTCCGCTTTCAGATGTACATAATAACTCTAGCGCTGAACCTACAAGCTATTAATCCAACCGTGTTACGTCACAATATTACGCCGCCGATATAGCGCATTGAAAAATCTAAACTGTTCTAACGGATTGCTAAATACTTTTAACTGACTGCTAAATCGTTTGAACGGATTACTAAACCGTTATGACCGATTAGTAAATCGTTACGACCAGATAGTAAATCGTTTAACAGATAAGTAAACTGTTCAAATAGGTTTCTAAATCATTCCAACTGTTGAATGACTCATTCGAACGGAACAGTATATCGTTTTAACGCATTAGTAAACGTTATAATTAAGAAGTAAATCGTTTGGTTAAAATCTTTTGACTGGCTTTTGATAAATTATTTATAAATATTACAAAGTCCTCTAGGACAGAATCATTTTTTTTTCTTCAAATTCTGTTTAGCAGTTCATAAGAAGTCGTCTAAAATGTTTTTCCATTTTTAGTACAGACTGTCCAATATCATAGCGAAAGGGCATCATTCGAGCATAACTGGGCATAACTGAAAGACATTCTATTAGAGGTGCGCGGTATTTACCGGTATACTTTTTTATGGTATGTAGTACGGTTCTTTTTCACTCTACCGGTACTTCGGTTGTTTCGCGTCTTCGCTAGCCAAGGTTCCCTTATGATAACCCTATCTACACCTTGACGTATCGAGCAGGTATTTCTGTGCTTATGGTCTGCGAATTACATTGGACACGGCGGGAAGCCACCGCATCCGATCAAAATTAAATTTTTCAAATCTGAACACTAATCAAGACAAGGAACACACAACTAGAATGGACTGATAAATAAGCAATTTTGCAGTGCCGGTCCGTGTTTGCACAAATACCTTTCACTCGAATACACCTATAATGGCTTCCCTCTGGTACGTATCAAATTTATTTACTATAAGGTACTGACTATTTAAAAAATTTTTTAGGGGGGAAGCGATTTTCATTTGAGCTAAGATGTTTTATGTTCTTTTACCTCAAGATAATTATTGTAAAAAGTAATATAATGGATATAATATTGTTATTTTGCTATAAATCAGAGTAAGATATTTTTCAGCTTGTGACAGTTGAAAATTTAAAAGAAAAAAACACGTGTCATGCCTCTTACCCAGAATATTAAATGTTTGGTTTCTAATATAACTGCAGTATACCGTGGTACGTATCGCGGTATGTTGAGAAATACCGCGGTATAAACTTTTCCGCATCTTCGTTTCCGTAGTACCAAGCTCACTTTCTATCACATTTGAACAAAATATATTGATCGGCTTTTGAGAAGATGCTGTTTACAGCATTCTTGTTTATAATAACGGCGGTCATATTGGATGACGGATCGGCAGTACCTGAACAAATCTGAAAGACCTTGATGTCAGAATGCTCTCTGTACGATTATGTACAAATTGGTCACGTGGTTTTTGAAAAGCAGTTGTAAATAATAATTTTGATGTCAGACAAAGGATATCGCATATAGGACTGGCACTGGTTATTTGGTTGGTTGGATTGGTGGCTTTAACGACATATTTCAGCACATGATAAACTATTCATGGCGGTCATCATATCTGGCGGTTGTTGTTGGTGTTGCCGTTATGGGTTTAATGTCATTTTTAAGCACATGACAATCTATACATACCGGCTAGTATATTTGGTGGAGTTAGATTTTGGGAAGACATCGGGAAAAAATCGCCAACCCACTGAAAACTACTAAGGCAAGTTTTCTCACATGCCCACTTCGGCCGAGCCCGAGACTGATACCACGCGAAAAGAGGTGAGATGTCAGTGATCAGTAAAGGCGAACACATTAGTGTGTGTGTGTGTGTGTGTGTGTGTGTGTGATTTGGATTTTTAACGTAGCTTTAACAATTTTTCAGTCATATCGCTACTACGTCTGCAGTGTGGCAGTTGATACTGATGTCCAGCACATGCAGCATCATGTCCCGCCCAGCCACATTATCCTGACACCAGGCCGACCAGTCCTAACACTAACCTAAATGCTGAGCGCCTAGCGAGGCAGCTGTTAGTACCATTTTTATAAGTCTTTGTTATGACTCGTCCAGGGCGCGAAGCCGCGAACTCCAGCATTAGAGGCGGACGCTATAACTACAAAAAAACCAGATTGGTACGCGAACACATTAGAGCAACTAACCACCTGGGACCTCGACTCGCTTTGCCAGTCGTCATAACAATAATAATAATAATAATAATAACAACTTGGTGTCAGTGGTCAGCATAAGAAACTGATTAGAAAGCAACTGACTCGCGGCAGGTTAAACGTAACACTTATGAACTAAGGCTTTTCATTCCAGCCGAATTCGCCATGTACGTGCACTATCACTAATAACTCCTTTTGCTCACGTGCATTATTCGTTATTAGTCCATCAGTGATTTGACACGATGGTCAGTATTTCAAGGGACAAAAGTGAGTGTCCGCCTCAGCTGAAACGGTTAACAAGTTCTCTGTTCACCTTGCTTCGGTTATCGTCTTCCTTTATGTTTTTATAACGTCAACAGTTTCGCAAAAATACTGGATGCATGGATGATACAAATATTGCACGTCTGGTCGTAAATGTTTAATTCTACTGATTATCCTATTTTTGTATTGATAGTGTACATAACTCCTGTCAAAGAACACCTAAAAGCACTAGTCTGGGCATTCGCTTATAGATTAGATAATGTCTGTTTTGATAGATGTATTCCATACTATTGCGCACGAATAAGGTGGCCTAGAAAGCTTGTGGTTGTTGCTATGCGACCATACCTAAGGTTCTTTGAAGTCTTTTTCAGGCGTGCAGCGAAGTCAATAATATATCAAACTAAACTGCTCTTCTAGCATTGATCCACATAAGTTCACATAAGCTCCAGTGGCCTAGTTGTAAAGCGTCCGCCTCGGATGCAGGAGGTCGCGGGTTCGAACCCCGGCCGAGTCATACCAAAGACTTTCAAAAATGGTACTAACAGCTGCCTCGCTTGGCGCTCAGCATTAAGAGGTTAGTGTTAGGACTGGTTGGCATGGTGTCAGGATAATGTGACTGGGTGGGACATCATGCTATATGTTTGCGGCATGATGCCCCAGTGCTAAACATCACTATAATCTGACATACTACAGACATCGTAGCGATATGACTGAAAAATTGTTAAAACTACGTTAAAAATCTAAATCACACACACACTCACATAAGTTCAAAAACATAAAATGCGAATTCATGTAGGTGTCATCAAACACTTAAACACAAGCAGGTGTACTGCTTAGATATCCCCCCCCCCCAAATGCACAAGTAACAATACCTATAGACAGGTATTTCAACCAATCAATAACACATCTCCTCCCATAAGGTTATAGATAGTGTGAACATATGTGTATGCGAGTGTACACATCCGTTTTGTCAACTGGAAGCAATCTTGGGCAATTTACATAGCACGCTGACTTTAAATTAATTTTAAAAGCAAAACGAGATATAGCAGTCATATATTTTCTGCATGAGATGAGGTTAAATTATAACGTGTCACCTCAAGTATTGTACTTTCATTGTTGTGTTCGAATGTTCCGTACCTGACGAGGTTAAGATATGGAACTTAGACATTATGGAACCTCGACATCGAAAAAAACACAAGAGCATTCCGCTAATTCAGAAACCAACAGCCAAATCTGAAGGCTTCAACAAGTGGTATTGGGGGAATAAACCATTAACCTGTCTATACCTGACATCAAATGAAACTCTTTTTCCCTAAACCCAAGTTATTTCTATGTGAAAATAGTTCTATTGTTGCCATCAGCGAAGCATTAATAACTTACATTGCGTACAGAAAATTATTACACTAAATCTTATGTGACTTAATTAACTAAGGTTAACTTCGCAATTTTTTTTCCATAATTGACAATTTATCATAGTGCAGAGCATATTCTTCTGCCAAGGATCATCGATCCACTTCGTTCTACAGCAACCGTTTCCATATTTAGCTAACTTTAACTGTGTTCTGAACAAGTGCCTAGTGGATAAGAGAGTCATTTCCACTGCAAGCAAAATCAATTAATCAATGAGACACGTCATATATATAGGCACTGACTTAACAATTAAAAGTTCACGTAAGCAATGTAAATTTTAATAAACTTACGTGCGATTTGTTCGTTTTGTACGGAGACAGCTGATTATTAATAACCTCTTAATTTAAATGTTTGGTTTTGTGGGTCTTTCAAAATGAAAAATAAGGACTATACATGGTGGCCAATTTAAATGTGTGTGTGTGTGTGTGTGTGTGTGTGTGATTTAGATTTTTAACGTAGCTTTAACAATTTTTCAGTCATATCGCTACGATGTCTGCAGTGTGACAGTTTATAGCGATGTCTAGCACTGGGGGCATCATGCCGCCGACATGCAGCATGATGTCCCACCCAGTCACATTATCCTGACACCAAGCTGACCAGTCCTAACACTAACCTCTTAATGCTGAGCGCCTAACGAGGCAACTGTTAGTATCATTTTTATAAGTCTTTGGTATGACTCGGCCACTTCCAACTTAGGTTCCGCTCCACAATTAGGTCATTCTGAAAGACGAACCGATATAATGTGAAGCTGTGTGCATTTGCAACAAGCACAATGCAGCTAATGTTCGTTTACCTCTATGCTACATTCATGTAACGAACGCTAGGCTTGAGTGTATAACCAGACCAATATATAATGGGCAAGGGGTCCCGAGATCACCTGAAAATTATAGACCTATCACGATTTTGAGTTGCTTAAGACATTTTTTTTTACAGCTATACTTTAAAAAAAAAAACTTCATAAGTTTTTATGTTTTCACGATGTTCGTAAAGAAAATCTAGCCGGATTCAGGCTAGTCCTATTCAGCTATAAATCATGTACTTTGTCTTTACGCCTTTATAAAATTTAAGCAGTTGTGGTATTCTTATATGCCACCTATTTGTGGCCCGAAACTTACATTAAAAATAACATGGCTTTTAAAGTGTTGGTATAAAGCAATTTGATATACCAATATTATTGTTATATCAAATTGTGATCCGCCCATGGCGCAATAATACGCACATATAAACATTCTCGCAACTGTGTGCTGCTGATTCTAAATCAGCGTTGAATTTCCACACATTAATCATTAGTGACGTATGAAAATAACATAAAAAGTATTAATAATCCCCGTTTTCTAAATGAATTTAATATGGTACACAATTTCATCGCAATCTTTTCTGCTTTCCGTTTTCCCCTTCCTTCTCATGCATAACGGACAAACTACGCAGAAATCACGAGTGAGAGAGAAAAACAATTTGGGGTAGACTGAAACTCTGAAACTGAACTTACACCAACTAACCGACAAAAATATGGTTCATCGTTACGGTATGTGTATATTTTCCTTGGGATTTATCAACAGTGTTTATATAATCAATGTTACAAAGTTCCCATAGCCTGTCGACACTATGATAAATTATGAGGCACACATACAGTTATGTATTTGACGCTTTCTTGTTGTTGTTTCTTAATTCTATTATAATGTTTAAAAAAATCGAACATTATTAATTAAATATCAAAATGTCCAAAGCCCTCCCCCCTCTGGACCATCCTAGCAAAATACGGACGAAAATCTATGAAAAGACGAGCGTAAAGGATTTCCGCTTGTGTCCCACGTCAATTCAGGACTTATTAATGATGGTAAAAGTTAAGTCAAATCAACGAGAGAGAGAGAGAGAGAGAGAGAGAGATTCTAACAATTTTATTGTCCGTAGTAATGCTAATTAAAGCAGAATAATCACTTCCATCAACTGTAAATACATTAAAATATTTTAGTTACCTCTTGTTGGGTCGTCATTTCGCTTAGTTTTGTGTTCCACGCTAATTTCAATGCGCCGGTACGTGAATGGCTGAGCGTTCAGTGTTGAAGAAATTAATCATGTGTTTCTAACGCTCTACTTTCTTCATTAAAACCATCTTTCATGTTTAAATTATGTGAGTCTTATATTGATTTAATAAATGTGAATAAAAATTGAAATTCAAAGAAGAAAACAATCAACTTCTGAATTTGCAAAGGTGACTGAATCACGCAAAAGGCACATAACTTCATTTTGTTCATGGACACACTCCAGAAACTCCAGAAATTCAAGATAAGATCATTTCTTCCTTTCAACTGCTGATTGTCGAAACAATCTCCGATGCTCTTCAGTGATAACAATATTTTCAATCGTAGCAGACGGGATTCTGCGGTGAAAGAAGAATCGTGCAACTTGCTGCGGTGGGCTATAAATATAAATACAGTCCTACTCCTAAAACCGAAACTTCGATATATCGGAATCCCCCGAACGCCGTGATGTTTTGGAGTCCGAATTTCTTCTTCCTTATAATCATCTTTCCCCATCCAGTAAACCGAAAACCCTCAACTCCGGATACCGAAACAAATTTAAATCCCAAATTTCAATTTTACGCTTCCCCCCTCCGCCCCCCCCCCCCTTCACTTCATGCCTGCAAATGTATTCAGGCCCGGCACTAGAGCAAAGCGAACCAGGCAACCGCCTTGATCCCCGCGCTTCTCCGCAATGCAATTTTTTGGCTTGAGGCCCCGCGCTCATCGCTTGCTGCCTTGGGTCCCGCACATCCTAGGACCGGGCCTGAATATATTTTAGATGCTAAATTCCTGACACGTGCAAGTTCTGCAACAGGTTTGTCTGTGCCACAAAGACACATAAAATGTCCCAAGGGCATGCGAGGTTAAACAATACATAACACGTGCGCTGACACATATTAGACTGTTCGAAGTCTTGGTACCATGAAACTGACTCTTAAACTGCTATTATTAACAAATGAATGCTGGAAAGTAAGCCACTGAAGAAAGATCATGTTTATCTGCTTATTATATAGTTGTTGTGGAAGCTATTAATTTCTATAATAATCAAAAAGAACAATATCAGTGCTTTATTAACCAGATGGTTCCTCACTTTTAATGCTTTGAGACAAAGATTGATCGTTCAATTAATTTTCAATTTGAGGGGAAAAAAATCATTACATGCATGTATTTAATTAGCCAAAACTGTTATTTGTGTTCACTCACGTTCGAGATGTTACAACGACGCACTTATGCGTCGAATTCTTACAGGATACAACAGTGTCGTAGACAGGGTAAGACAACTAGGACAAAGTTCTGGGACCACACAACTGTCAGGGACCAACCGCCGCCTCAATTTATAACTCACAGGGGCCTACTGGAGCATTTTTCCTAGGGCCCACAAATTCTGTCCGCGACCCTGCGTTAGACAGTCCGACACAGACACTTGATTCCGGGGTAAACTAATGTGTACACTCACCAATTAACACAAGGTAACTAACTCTCGCCGGTCACAATCTGACCCCTCGATGACTCCGATCTAATTTTCCGATACTATCTGTGCATTCAGTTACACATAACGTACACCAATACAACCAAGACACTCCACACCTTACATCCATTACCAGTTAAGTAACCTTACTGATTCTGAAGGGCCAATTTTGCGAAAAGTTTATCCGCTGCTTCGCGTTTTCTACACTCTTGTGAACGTTCCAATAATCAACTTCCAGTCTACCTCGGAGTGAATGTGATTATTGGGCAGGATGTATATAAACAACGAAGACATATAAATAAGAACGATCAAAATTGAAATTAAAATTAAGTTCATTTTCTTTCAGGATCATTTAGTCAATATTATTTCGAAGAATTTTTTCAACTGATCTGCTCATTTACTATATTTTACGTGTATCTTAGAGGTCACTACACTTTAATATTTGCATAAAAGGAGAGACATCCCAAATGTGATATCTCGAAAAGAGGGAAATTCAAAATATTTGTTCTTAGTCCGGAAATCGCTAAATGGCCGAAATTACAATCTCAATGTGGTATGTGCTGGCTAGTAGACTGAAGTTAAAAAATCTTCCCCCCCCCCCCCATTCCCTGCCAATCACAGGTCTTCGATACTATACTGCCAATTTTGTAACTTTTTTTTTACATAAAAACGGGTGGGGTGAAAGTACTGGAAGTTATTGGATCCAAATTACACGTTGTCAAACGACTTGACGGAAAATACAGTGGATATTCCGATTGCATATTTGCCGGGTTAAGCCGAGATTTAGCGATTGAAAGCAATGTTTGAAAAGATTCATTCAATGAAAGAACCAATTATTGAAGCAATCACGATCAAATCGCACTCACTCCGAATTAGACCGGAAGTTGATTATTGGAACGTTCACAAGAGTGTGGAAAACGCGAAGCAACGGATAAACTTTTCGCAAAATTGGCCCTTCAGAATCAGTAAGGTTACTTAACTGGTAATGGATGTAAGGTGTGGAGTGTCTTCGTTACTACCGAATAGGATGAACTACGTTATTATGTCGTCTGATGGAAATAAACTAGCCCACAGTGTACGCAATATGGCGCCGTGTTAGTATGGAAAGTCCGTTAAGCATGAAATGTGCAAGGGGATGCAAGTATTAGTGTCATTCTGGTCACAGGTTAGAAATTACAAATCAATGATTCAATTGACTTAGTTCTGTGCATTTTTTTTTATCAATTAAACGTTTTCATTATTGAAATCGGTGGGGGGGGGTATAAACAAACGTGGATGTATAGTCAGATAATCTTATTGAGTATCAATGAGAATAAATCGGTGCCAAAACATTCACTGAAAAAACTAGGGAATATTTGGTTTAGGAGTATCATCTATTTCAGATATTTTCAAGAAAATGGAATCCAACATGAATCAATTTAAAAACAAGTGATCCAAACAAGCGTCGTTTCAACAATGCTTTGCAAATTAGATAAACTGCATGATATTGGGTGGAACTGGTTTGGCCAAGCTATGATGAAAAACATTCCAATCACACACTAGTATCACCATGAAAAATAATCATGGGACAATATATGGAGTGTACAGAGAGAGAGAGAGAGAGAGAGAGAGAGAGAGAGAGAGAGAGATGGTAGGGGTTGGCAAGGTTTTTGTTTTTTGGGTGGTTTCTTCCACACACACACACACACACACACACACACACACACATATATATATATATATATATATATATATATATATATATATATATATATATATATATACTTTTTTAAAACAATTTCGATCATGAAAAAAATCAACTTTAAACCTTATTAAAATTACTAATACTTACAAATGCCATGGATAAATTCACACGTTTCTATACTTACATTATTAACACGAAACTTTTTGTTGTCTACTCACTACGGAGACCCCTTAACCACTGAATGATGCAGCGTTTAGCTACATTCATTACACCGATGATTACACAATAAGATGAATGAAAGCTAGGCTACGATTACCTGAACGGAGTGATTTAACTGGCATAGAGTTCCCCTCAGAATAAGGCATTATTGATATGATAGCACAAGAATATCATTCTTGTTTGTTAACCTCATCCACGTCCTGTAGTTTATCCATGTGTAGCTCGAATCAGAACATCACGAAGCTTATTTATAAACACACGTACAGTAATCCTTATGATTTGCCCATGAGCGCGGCGTGCGAATCTTCTACAGTGAAGGTCATGTGATATTCATCAGTCGTATATACTGGACTTGGTTGGTTTAATGGCTGTGTTTGCCCGTTGTGTGCACTCCGTTTGGAATACAAAAGTGCAAAGCAAACAGGGTATGAAGCAGCAAACCAGACTAATACAGTAAAGTACTTCATAATGGCGAGATGAATATGCAGCAGGGGGCATCTCAAAGATGACAAATAATCTTAACAACGAAAGGCTGGTAATGTGGTGTATATGAGTAAGAGCGATAGGAGTTAAATGACTTTACGAAAGATACAATATCACTATCTAGTGCGTCGTAGAAAATCATGTCACTAAATGAGATATATACGTATATGGTCAGGTTACATTTTAAGGGAAGTTGCTTTAGGCCTTCCCTACCTCTTAGATATTTTGTCAAACATTCACCGCAGCCACAAACAGGGCCGTAGAGAGCGATCACGGGCCCTGGGGTAAGAAACACCCGGCCTCTCCTAGTTCTTGTTCAAACATAATTTTTCTTTTATAAAGTTAAAAAGTGTTTGTTCGGCCCGGGCCCCCTTACGGGCCCGGGCCCCGGGAATATATTGCCACCCCCACCCCTTGTTGGCCCAGGCCACAAAGACCCGTATTGTTGCTTATAATTTACAACCTGTAGTTCTTAACGTTTTGCGAATAATCGCAATCTCCTTTGCAAATTTATAAGTTGCTTCTTTTAGTTTTTAAACTTCAATTTTTATCCATTTTGATTAAAAAAAAAATGACG
This sequence comes from Megalonaias nervosa, assembly GCA_016617855.1. Lineage (NCBI taxonomy): Eukaryota > Metazoa > Mollusca > Bivalvia > Unionida > Unionidae > Megalonaias > Megalonaias nervosa. The sequence goes on along the minus strand of JAECUM010082672.1, from coordinate 270 downwards.
CGCAAATGATTTACGCAAGAAAGATTTTTTAATTGAATAAAGTAGAGCACTACAAACATAGCACGCTTAACTACTTAAACATTGAACATGCTGGCTTTCACATATCGCTTTGCATATTTAAATGAGTTGGAAATATACACTAAGCGAAATCAGGAACCGGCAAGAGGTGATTCAAACATTTAAATGTATCTACAGTTCATGTAAATCATTATGATTTAATCAACATTTCTACCAGCCGTACAATTATTTCTATCCTCCGTTTCTAACTTT
>JAECUM010082670.1:0-14451 GCA_016617855.1 Megalonaias nervosa | reverse complement strand
GTTACTGTAGAGCCATGCAACAGTGCTGATGCGCCATAATATCCGCAATCACCCACCCAATCGAAAACTAAGATCATGTAGAGTTTCCTCGTGGACTGTGTGCGAATTGTACTGACTGAAAAATCGCCAAACCTTTACATGATATACCTGTAACCTTTGGTACTCAGTCGTTACTGAATTCATCCAAAGGGCGTGATTCGCTAACATGACTTGGCGGAAGTCAGCGACGCAGAAATCAGAGAAGGCATTAAAAACCTTGATGTTACTATCATCAATCGAAATCTTATCAAACGTGGCAGAAATCTACAGGACACCAACACTGTTATACATATCTCAATGAGTGTAAAGTTCACTTCTGACTCGCTGGTACAGCACCAGTAGGACATTACACTGCCCAGGTCCACAAGCCAAGGACTGGTACAACAGCTAGATCTGACATGCAAATATTTCCTACAGTGTATTAACATTAATGAATGACTAGAAAAATAACCAAATTAATAAACTCAGAAAATTACCTTATTACTCACACAATCAAATAAATATTTTACTAACTTTAATATTTTAAAATTTCAAATCACAGGATCGTGTTTTTTATTGTTGGACCTTTTTTGAATGCTTCAGTTAACTAAAACTTCAAGTCTAAAATTTTACCCAGAACATATCAAACACCCAATAAAATAAAACATATCTGCCATTCAATGCTCATTCAGTGAAACAGATAGGAGAAACCCATCAAGCCAGTCAAAAGCCCTAAAAGTAACTATTAACTTGGCAGACAGCCTGAATTTCCTCTACCCTTGCCACTCAAGTTTTGATATACTGGCATTTATGTTGTCAAAATATCTAAAGCCGGATGGAGAAAGTCAGAGAAAACTCCCTGACAGATTACTCAGCCTCAGATGAACTTTGCTTGGCCCTCTGATTGTATGTGTCAAGTACTGTGCTTCGCAGAAGAAAGCAGTCTATGGGAACTGATCCTATCAGGATGCAAATCAACTAGTTCTGGTCCCTCTGACATAGTAAATAACTGGGAAGCACCCAGCAGTGTAAATGTTTAGGGAATCAGGGTGTTGATAATTTAGAGGGGTATATTTATTTACTTTATAAATAACCTTTCTGGTGCAAGTAATATACTATTTGCTTGTTTCTCATGCTCTCAGTGGGTTAGTAATAAAACTGGACGTGCCATTGAACGATTGGCAGACTCCGTGTATGCGGTACATGTTGAGCAAAACATAAACGACATCTTGTCATGATACTCAAATCATGGGGAAAGCCTTTTTTTCCATTGCTCCTGTGAAGTCCGAATATGCTTGTTTTGTCATAATATACGTCCTTTTCGGACCTGGTTTCCTAACGCACTGCAGTGCAACACGTCGCAGACAACTTTTCTGTGGTTGATCCTTGCCTTCTGCCAGTAAATCCATTCGTTAACAAACTCTTAGCATCTTGAATGTATGGTAATCCGATACTACTGATGCTTAGTATTATGATGTAGAACAGACAAACGTTTTATGGACAAGGCTCAAATCTAGATTGGTGGACAGCATATTGCATACTACATTTTCAGATTTCCAGTGATATTTTATAACACTGGCTTCTCACTATAGCTCAACTTCCGCTTGCATCGGTGCATTATTATGACTCTTTTTCGATGCTTTAAGGATTAAAAAGCACATTTTCATAAGTTTATAGGAACAATAAGAGATGTTATAGGTCCGACGCGCTAGTGCTGCTTACATATGACTGGTTCGCAGCTAAATAAAATGGGTCCCGGACATCGGACCAGAGTAATGTTCAGGCCCTGCTTATCTTCAACATACCAGCAATACCCAAGGTAATAAACGTTGAATATTTGCTCATCACGGTTGATATATATATATCCCAAATCTACTTCGACATTTTAGATGTCAGAAGTACAGTCACAACGAAGGCAGATGTTCCAAAAGCCCTGTGTACGTTTTGCCGATGCAGCGACTCTTCGCTTCGGGAACCTAAGTATGATGCCACCACAAACTGTATAAGGTGTGCAAAAGAAAGTCAACTCGAAGGACTACAAAACCGGAGAAAGACACCTCTAATACCCCCTGTCCAGAGACCCGAAAGATGGCAGAATCTGGAACCTCTCTATGTAACCCATACATCTCAACTAGAATATGGACCGGTCCTAATAGCAAAGGATGCACAGACCCAAACAAGTCTACTTGCCTCAGTAACACCTCAAATATCCCTCAGTAGAAACCTCAGAGAAGCTCAGTCTCTTTACGAAGATTACTCAACAATGTCCAAATAAAAACATCACTGAAAAGCAAAACGAAACAACAAACATGCAGCACAAGTGATCTGATGACCCTATAAAGCTGCACAATATATTTGGAGCTTTTGAAAACATGGGTCACGAAGAAACTGGTTGTTGGTCTCAGACCTACAAGTAAAACTATAACCTTCACTTCCTCTTGATTACTATTGGAGTTCCGTCCAGAAGGTGTAACCTAATTGCTACACCATTTCTACTTTTGTTTCCTAATGAAGAACACTAGTGTACAATGAATGTGACCAGGGTTTAAAACCAGCTGCAGTGATCTTCCTATGCTTTTAAAAGAACACGATTCTGCAGTGCTATATCTGCAGAAAACCTGTTTAAAAATACGGACGTTACAATTTAAAACTTCTCCCTTGAAAACGCACTCAGAAAATACCTCCCTTTCCTCCGGCCCAGTGTTGTAGAATAGACCCGTTGCGCCCTCGCTACATATCGTAAGAGGCGTCTGAGTGGAGGTAACATGTCAGACGTGGGTTGCGACCCTTATCGAGGGAGGAAAGGTATCTGGTAGTTAAGTGAACGGCTTTCCAACTCAACATACTACTTTGGCTTCTACTTTTTCTAGACTTGCGGACGGGATGGGCCAGGTCTCTACAAATCGGCTCGTCAAGTCGAGATCTCGGAGGTCCTCTTAACTTGCTCCTCTCCCTTTTTATCTCCTTGTATCTCTCTTGATACCACTGTTGTCCCAACAGTCTACACCTTTGTTTCCCAAGACTCTCTAAAAGGCGGTGGCTTACCTACTGAGCATACAACCTGTGTATCAGTGGCACTTAAAAGTGTCTCCTTGTTGGACTTTGTGTTAGATATGTGAGCAAGAGTGACAAATAAACAATACGTAATTAAAAACCAGAATAAAATACAGTTAAATATAATCAAACACTTACCGATTCGTATGACGAACTATGTGGCTTGAAGTCTTTGCGCACTATCGCCATATATAGTCATAAATACTATCCATGCATTGTTAGGTAAGGCAAAAAGTGCAAAAACCTGAAATCAGGAGGTTTACTTGTAGAATATAGGCTGAATGCACAGATCAAAAATATACCCATCATTAAGGCTTTCCACGATATGCTAGTAACCTCTTTCTCTCACTGATCACCAAATTCGCCAAAGGACGTCATTAGCTGTCGTGATTTGGCTTGCGCCAGCGACACAGAAATCATCGAAGGCATGAAAAATATAGACGCTACTGCCATCCGTAGAATTCACACCAAACGTTAAGGAACTTAGCAGAACATCAATACCATTATACTCACCTTCAACACGCCAACAAGTTAAAGTCGACATATACAACCCAAAGCTGCATCAATGTTTGAAGTTTCAAAAGTTGGGCCACCACGAAGACAGATGCTCCAGAAAACCCAGTATGTGGCTGATGCCCCTTCTCACCGGGAACCCGAGTGCATAGCCACTCTGCATTGTATCACGCAAATTCAAATCACTGTGAAACCTGGAACAAGAGGAAATATAAAGGGTAAAAAACATATCCAATATCCCATTTCCAGAAGACAGAACGATTGCTCAAGCTCAAACTTCCCTAACTAGCCCAACCTTGTTTATTAAAGAACAGTCCAAAAACAACTAAGGATGTACAGACCCAAACAAGCCCACATGATTAAGCATTGTTCTCAGACTCCACATTATAATCCTAAAAAGCAATATCCACTCTGACAACATTCCGTAACAAACCAACACCAGAGTCACCAAATAGAAAAGAGACAACAATAAAGCAGGCAGCCAAATGGGTCTGAGGACCCCATCAAGTTGCACAGTAGTTCTAGCTACTTTGAGGACTCGGATGCAGTAGAAAGTGCTCCGTGTACTCAAGGTGGCTCAAAACCTCTGAACAAGACATTGAACCCCGTACTTCCTCCTGATAAATAGGCATATAGATTTCCTAGGTGAAAGGTCTAACCTAATTACTGCAACATCTCTACTTTTAATTCATAATGAAGAAAACCATTCTACAATGAAATGGTAGAGGACTTGAAACTAACTACAATGATATTCTTCTGCTTTAAGTGAACATGATTCTGTCGTGCTATGTCTGCAGGAAACCTGTTTTAAAGGAAAAAATTACTCCTTTTTAACACTGACTTTGTAAATATTGACAGGACCTCAGGAAAAGTTTCAAGCAATTGATGCAAGCCTTGCTTTACATCGATTGATTACATTTTGATCCATTTAGATACCAACAGACATCACCTTCCTACCAGATAAATTATACAACCTCGTTTAACACCTCCCCGCCCCTTTTGTTCTACTCGGGGATTTCAATATCCACAACATTTTATGGGGATGCATTTACATACGTGACCGAGGCAAAAAGTTAAATATTTCATTTCCTGACACGATTTGTCTAGACACCAAATAACCGACATATTTACACCCTAAAACGAGCACATAGACGCATTGATCTGAATATTTTTTCTCCTTCGCTTATTTTGGATTATGATTGGAAGGTTGCTGATGATCTTCGGAGCAGTGACCACTTCCTAGTCTCACTGAAGAGGATTAACTTTACCATTCAAGAGCCAATTCACACTGGAATTTAAGGAAGGCCTGCTAGGCTATGCTTGAAACACTTTGTAAAACTAGACTTAACATAGATACCTTATTAAACGTGAATGATCCTATTTAACATTTTACATCTATTGACCTATTATTGCAGAAGAATCCATTTCTAAGTTCTCAGGTAACTCTAAAATAACTCCCAAACCAACGTTCACAAATGACGATAAACAAGCATTAGACAACGTCAAGAAGGATTGAGAAAATTTGTCAATCGCCCAACACCCCAAAGTTTAAGTAGGTACCGCATAGTCCTGTCTAAAGCTCGCAGCAGATTAAATAATGTAAAATAGCATTATGAAAAAATATGTTTCTATTTTAAACTCGCGTTCCTCTATAAAGAAAGTACAGGAGAGTTTCGCAAAATAAATGGTAGAAAAAACCCCCAACTTTTTCCTACATCTAAAACTAAACATTAGAAACATCTATGCCAAACATGACAGAGCAAATGTACATGCTGATAGGTTTTTAATAATTATGCAGCATATATTCGAAGCCTAAAAAGCCCAAAGGAAAATCTTGTTAAAATTCAGTAAATCTGAAGGTTATAATCAACCGTTTTCACGTATTCACTTTTGGAACCTATTGAAGCTTTGAGCAGGACTCATAATACATCCAAAGGACCTGACAAAATACATTACCAATTTTTGAAACACCTACCAGAACCATCATTAATGTCTCTTTTCTAAATTTTCCATCACTGGTAATATGCAAAAATGTTTTGAAGGAATATTGCAACAAGAGTTAAACAAGATTCAAAATTGGGTCAATTCCAACTGTTTCAAATTCTCAAAATAAAAAAAAGTATGCATGCATTTCTGGCAGCTACGAAGACATCATGATAATCCTAAGAGCAGCCTGGAAGGAATAATTATACCATTAATTGACAAAACAAACCTTTTAGGTATTGTCTTCGACGGAAACCGGCTCCTGCGTGTATGGGGTTATAGATAGGTCCGATGCGTCCTCGCTGCATGTCGTAAGAGGTAATTGAGCAGAGGCAACCTATTTGCGACCCGTCTCGAGCGAGAAAATGATCCTGGTATTTGAGAAAAAGCTTTCCGATGCAAAACACTACTTCAACCTCTACTTTTTCCAGACAGGGGTTGCGATCGTCCCGGTCTCAACATATAGGCTGGTCACATCCAGTCCTAGGAGGGATTGCTAATTTAATTCTCTTAATCTTTCTTTTCTCTATCAGTTTTCCTTGGATATTTCTTGACATCGCCGTTACCCTACAATCTACCCTCTTTTTCTATTTTTTTCATTTCCTTCTCATGAGACGTCATAGATGGCAGCGGATTAACGGGTCCATCGGGAGATTTCTCTACTTGCTGAGTATACCACCTATGTATCTCTGTCACTTAAAAAGTGTCCCCTCGTTTGACTCCTTGGTCGATGGGTGAAGCTAACAAAATCCAGTTTAAGAGGACTATACCTCAATCAGACTCAGACGATGAGCCATGTTGCGAGGAATCGTTTCCATTATTCATTATTATTCAGTTCAAACACTTGTCTAAACACCTTGCGCACAGTTACAATTTAAAATGAAAGAGACTATACGTGGCCTAGTTTGCACACCAAAAGCATAACACAATTAAGATCGGGTTCTTTACTTTTTGAGTGTTATCGGAGAAGTCAGTTATAAAATGTCCAGAAAATTTTGACTTTCTTCGATATTTCAGTAACTTCTTTCGCTCACTCTTCACTTTTGCTTGTCCAAGTTTGAATCGGTTTTGAGACTTAGCACAAATCAGTGAAATTGAAATCATCGAAGGATGGAAAACCACCAACACTATCTAAGGTGATAATGTTGGAGTTTTGCAGGTGAAAGCCGAGTTGTACGTTCCTAATCCAATTCGATGTTTCAAGTGTCAGATGTACGGTTGCCATAAAGAAAGATGTCTCAAAAGTCTGTGTGTGGACGAAGCTGCGAATCCTCCCATCTAGAGCGAGACTCTAAAGCGATCTCACATTGCGTAATATGTGACAGAGATAACCATCCAAATTCTAAGGACTGCGAATCCTGGGAACTTTAGAAGGAAGTGAAATTCAAACGGTAAAATAACCTCCAGCATACCCTTTCCAGAGACCAGAAAAATGGTAGAATCTCGAATCACTATACATGGCCCACCCTTCTCAACTGTAGTAAAGATCATTTGAGAGATAACCAAGGATGTACAGACCCAAACAGTTCCACCTGATACATCAACATCTTCAAATATCCCACATTATAAGCTTCTGAAAAACAATATCCATACAGAGAACGTTTGAAAAATCCCTCAATACTAAACTTACCAAAAAAACCCCCCAAAATCCAGAAGTCTAGCAGACAGCATAAGGGATCTACAACATTGTAAAAGTGCACAATAGATTAATGACTTTAAGGACATTATGCACAAGAAATAAGGAGGCACCAAACCTACGAACAAAAATTAATCCCCAACTTCCTTCTGATAAATAAGCATATAGATTTTCCAAGGGTAAGTTCTAGCCTAACTACTACACCATCTCTACCTTTAATTCATAATGTACAGCGCCATCATGCCGAGGACTTACAACTAAATATAATGTTATTCGTCTTATTTTAATTAAAGATGATTGTTTAGTGCTAGATCTGCAGGAAACCGTTCTAAAAGATAGGGACAACATTACATTAATTTCCCCTGCTGGTCCTTGGTTGTAGAATTGGCCCGACGTGTCCTCACTACAGATCGTAAGAGGCGACTAAGTAGATGAAACCTATTTGCAGTGGGCTGCGTCCCTTGTAGGTGGAGGAAAGGATCCTGGTAGTTGAGCTGACGCTTTCGAATGCAATACACTGCTTTGGCCTCTACTTCGTCTAGACGGGTGGTCGGGATGGGCCCGGTCTCGACCAATCGGCTAGTCACGCCGTGCCCTAGGAAATCTTTACTTACTCGCTCATTTTCTTTATCTTTCTCGTTGTATCTCTCTTGATACCACCTTTGCCCCTACAGTCTATTCCTTTAGCTTTGCCTTTACCAACTCTTAGGGGATTTCCTAGAAGGTGGTGGCTTAACGGGTTAATCAGGAACTAATTTTACTGACCGTGTATAACATGTATGTATCCTTGGCATCTGAAAAGTGTCCGCTTGTTTGGCTCCATGGTGGCGTGGAGTACGGGTGCTGAATTTAAAAAAAAAAAAAACCTGCATGGATAATTCCCCCAAAAAAGCAAAACAAGCGAACGAAAACTGTATCTGACTCGGATGACGAATCGTGTAGTGTGGACTCATTCCCACGCTTCATGGTTATACAGTCAAAAGATCCATTAAGAACGCTTGCGGCACTCTCTCCGTTTGTAATTGAAAACACCATTACGGGATCGATCGGCACACGTGTCCTCGTTACGTATCGTAGGCGACTAAGTAGCGACAACCTGTTTGCCCTGGGTTGCCTCCCATGTCGGGGCAGGACACGATCCATGTAGTTGAGCAGAGGCTTTCCGATGCAGTACACTACTTTGGCATATACTTCTTCTAGACGGGTGGTCGGGATGAGCCCGGTCTCGACCAATCGGCTGGTCACTTCGAGCCCTAGGAAGTCTTTATTTACTCGCTCACTTTCTTTATCTTTCTCGTTGTATCTCTCTTGATACCCACCGTTGCCCCTACTGTCTACTCCTTTATTTTTCCTATCTCCAACTCCCAGAAGACTTCCTAGAAGGCAGTGGCTTAATAGGTCAATCGAGAGGTAATCTTACCTACTGAGAATACCACCTTTGTATCCCTGGCACTTGAAAAGTGTTCCCTTGTTGGACTCCGTGTCGAGTGGGAGACGAAATAATAAACCCACCCCCCCCACCACAAAAATGGAAAATCCAAACAAAAAAAAGTCAACATAAGACAACAAAACTATTTTAGACTCTGAAGATGAGCCATTTGGCGTGGAATCGTTTCCTCGCTACATGGTCATCCAGTCCAAAGATGAAGCTAAACCACTTGCAGCACTATAGTCATTTCTGGACTACTTGGATTAGTCGGCAAACGCAAAACTGTAAAAAAAAAACTTAAATCAGGTGGTCAGCTTGTAGCGTGCGAACGTAAAGCACATACTGAGATCATCCAAAAATTAAGACATTCCAGTAACTTGTTTCGTACACACTCATTCGTTGCCTTGACTTGCCTGAGTCAGCGACACCGAAATTATCGTAGGGATGAAAAATGAAGGTGTCAGTGGAGTCAGTAGAATTCGTATCAAGCGTAACAACAATCTGCAGGACACCAACACCAATATGCTCACCTTCAACAAACCAACAGTAAATGAAACCTAAAGTGGTCAAAGTTGGATTTTTACAAGTCATTGCTAAGATATACATATATATATATATATATATATATATATATATATATATATATATATATATATATATATATATATATATATATATACATACATACATACACCAAATCCCATTCGATCCTTCATATGTCAAAAATAAGACCGATGCTCGAAAAGCCAAGTATGTGGCCGATGTTGAGACCCTTCTCATGGGGAATCCGTGTACAAAGCTTCTCATCATGCTAATTTAATGGATTGTGATACCTGGAAACAGGAGAAGAAAATACAGAGGGTTCAGTACACCTCCAACAGAAAGCAAAGAAGCCATTAGACAACGCGGAGAAGCACTGAAAAAATTTAATAATCGTCCAACGTCCAAAAATTTAGCTAAGTACCGTTTTGTTCAGGCCAAATCTCGCCGCACGATTAAAGACCGTAAAAGAGTATTATAGAAAAATATGTTTCAACTTTAAATTCCTGTTCTTTATGAAGAAAGTGTGGGACACGATCAGCAAAATAAATGGAAAGGGAAAACACAGTTTTCCGACATCAGAAACTAAACAACGAGAATTTCAATTCTAAACATGACATAGTTAATATACTTGCTGATAGTTTCAGTAAAAATTCCTCATCGTCTAATTATTCAGAAGTCTTCCGAATATTAAAATCTGAAAAAGAAAAGACACGGTTGAAATTCGATTAAATCATAAAGTTATAATCAACCGTTTGTGCAAAAACAATGGAACGAATGATCAATTCCTGGCTTTTATGGTACTTGGAAACTAACAATTTAATATCTCCTTTCCAAAGTAGCTTTCATGATGGACGTAGCACGTATGATCATCTGGTTAGACTGAAAATGTTTATTCGCGAAGCATTTATCAAGAAGGAACATATAGTAATTGTTTTTAATTTAGAAAAGGCCTATGACACGACACGGAAGTACGGTACACTGAATGACCTGCACGATCTAATGTCTAAAAGGCCGTCTGCCCTCTTTCATATCGAACTTCCTCTCAGACGGAGAATTCAAGGTACGAGTGGGCTCCATCCTCTCTGATATGCACGAGCAAGAGATGGGTGTGCCCCAGGGCAGTATTTTATCTGTGACGCTTTTCAACATCAAAATCAATAGCATCACCAAGTGTCTGGCTCCTGGTGTGGATTGCTCCTTATATGTTGATGATTTTCTAAAATGTTATCGATCAAAGCACGTGGATACAATTGAAAGAGAACTAGAGCAAAATATCAGCAAGATTCAAAATTGGGCGAATTCTAACGGTTTCAAATTCTCTAAATAAGAAACAGCATGTATGCATTTCTGTCAGTTACGAAGACATCATGATGAACCTAAACTCATGCTGGACGGAACACCTATTCCACTTGTTGAGGAAACAAAGTTTTTAGGTATTATCTTCGACAGAAAACCGACTTTTATTCCACACGTAAAGAACTTAAAAGCTAAATACATGAAATCTCTAGATCTACTTAATGTAATAGCGCACACTGATCTTGGTGCTGATTAAAAATGTCATCCGAAATTTATATAGAACGTTTATTCGATTCAAACTGGACTATGGTTGCCTTGTTTATTGTTCAGCTAGAAAGTCCTACTTGAAGATGCTGGAACCAATTCATCATTAAGGTGTAAGTATCGCTCTAGTAGTGTGACAGCCTCCTCGCTGAAGCAGACGAGCCACCTTTAACACGTCGAAGAGGAATGCTTTCCATACAGAATGCTCTCAAATTAAGATCAAACCCACTGAACCTTGCTTTTTTGGCTATTTTTCAACCGAAATACAAAACCTTATACGAAAATAAACCAAACGCAGTACATTCCTTTGGCATCAGAATATCATCCAGCCTTGACAGTGCCAAAACTGATCTTTTGTAAAATTCAGAAAAGATTCTTCTTCGAAACACCTCCATGAATACTTATGCAACCGAAAATACTTTTGACGCTACACGATGAAAAAATCTGAGACAAACCCTTCCATCCTCCACAATTCTTGTCATGAACTCCTCACCGAATTTAAAACAACACACAGATTTATACTGATGGATGAAAGGATGCGGAAAAGGCTGCTGAAGCCTTCGTTAGTGGAAAAGACGTAACACAAGTTCGCTTACGAAATGGTAGATCTATCTTATCCTCCGAAATCAGAGAAATAGACCGTGCTCTGCAATATATCGAATGAAACGTATTATATTATCTTTTCCGAATCGCTCTCAGTACTTCAGTACTACAGAATAGAAAACTGGAAAACCAATTTTTAACCAATATTCTCATGAAATATACTTTGCTGAGTACCTCCCACAGTATAGAATACTTACCCAGATATTTTGGTACTAAAGGTAATGAAAAAGTAGATCGCGCTGCTTAAATGGCCCTATCCCTAGAATCATCTGATTTTAAAATACCGGATACTGATTTTAAACCTAGTATCAAAGAATCTTTACGTCAGAAGTGGCATGCATCATGGAGTGATGCAATGAATAAAAAACTTCATGCTATCAGGCCAACCCTAGGAGATGGACTCCTTCCTACAGAAGCATTCGTAGAGAGGAGGTAATCATGCAAGAATTAGAATTGGTCATACTTATAGAACCCACTCCCAGATACTAATAGGCGAAGATCCACCAGAGTGCGTTTCTCGCAATGAGCCATTAACTGTTAAGCACTTTATGATAGACTGTTTCAACCTGCAACCTACGCGCAATCAGTACTATAATATGCATGACATGAAGGAACTTTTTGATGCAATAAACGTGATTTGTATTATAGAATTCCTGAGGAAGTAAACATTTATTCTAAGCTATAACTTTTATGCCATCACCTTGAGCACTTTTATGGACGGAACATATATTCCAGTTGTTGAGGAAGGCCCAACAGAGTGCATTTCTTGCAATGAATCATTCATTGTTAAGCACTCTATGATAGAGTGTTTCAACCCGTAACCTACGCGCAATCAGTACTATAATGTGCATGACATGTAGGAGCATTTTGATATAATAAACGTCTCTTGTATTATAGAATTCCTGAAAAAAGTAAGCATTTAATCTAAGCTATAAATCTTATGCTATCACGTTGATCATTTTTATGTAATGTGTATACCGTTCCATATTTTCAATAACTTTTCATTTGTGTTCATTAACTTACGCCACGTACATTCTCCGTTGACCGGAAAGCTTTATAGTACCATCATATCGTTTTACTTTCAACTATTTGAATTTGATATCGCTGGTCGATATGAAACCTTTTATCATTTTTATATGATCATACACATTGCTACGAGCATATGCTGTTAAAATAAGTAACAGAAAAGAGTGAAGAAAACAAACGTTGTAAAATTTAACAAATAATTTATTTGCCTAGAATACAAAGTGAAAAATGAGAAGAAAGAAAAGAACTTACGGTTTTGCAAATTAAATTAAAAAAGTAATCCAAGAATTAAAGACACAAGTCCTAGTAATTAAAAGTCCTGAATAAAATGCAGTCAAGTCCTAAGAGATTTAAAATTGAAGGCGATGACGTGTATGTTATAGCCTGTGACATACTGATGTATCAACAGTCTCTTGTTGAATCACAGAAATATTATTCTAGATTTGAATTCAGGATAAATTCCAATGAATATCTCTATCCGAGAATTTTGTCAGAGCACTTTTGTATTTCCAGAGAAAATAATCACTTGAATACAACAATTTGAGAAAAATAAAATTCAGCACAAACTGGTCATAAGATAATAAAACTTAAAGTGCTAGATGTTAAAGCACAACTGGTAAAATCCTGACAGTCACAAGATAATATAGTTTTGTTTGACCTCAGGTCACGAATTAGCATTTTCTAAAAACAACCATTAACTATTGGAAAATAACTTTCTAGAATGATCTAATGAGCCTTGTTTACTTGCAACACAATAACCTAAAAAATTCACTTGGGGATCTCCAAAACCCTGCCCCTGATTAACATATTTACGCCTTCTTGTTTACTTGAATAATAATTCGGCCAATCATCTCATACAAATAGAAAATAATGAAGCTATTGTTAGTTGTTTACCTTAGTGAAATAAAAAAAATATAAAAAGGTCAAACAGGTCAAACAGAAATTAACTCAGTTTTGGACAAGGTCAAGTCTAGCAAACAATGTTACATTACAATAACATGTAATGGAATAACCTTCTGTAGGCGCTAAATAGCCTAACAATGCTAGTGCGCCGTAAAAATACAATCAATCAATCTGGACAGAATATTTTGTGTTTATATCATACCAAATCACCAACATATTGACATGCGATAACGGATACATTTACGTGCATCCATACGCAATTTGTTCTCCTTCGCTGCTTTCGATTATGATTGGAATGTCGTTGATAATCTTCACAGCATTGACCACTTCCCAGTCTCTCTAAATAACATTAGCTCTATCATCAATGAGCCAATTCCACAATGGAATTGAAAGATGCCCGACTGGGCCAAGTTTGAAACATTTTTTAAAACTGGTCTTAAGAGAGATACCTTGTTAATCGTCAATGATCATATTCAACATTTTACATCGTTTTGACTTGAGACTGCATAAGAATCCATTCTGATGTCTTCACCTAACTCTCAAAGAATCCAGAAACCATAGTTCGTTGAAGACTCTGATAAAGACAAATCCAAGAAAGGTCGAGAAAACTTAATATTTCGATGCCCGAAAATTTAAGCTGGAACCGGATATTCAGAGCTAAAGCTCGTCCCAAGATTAAAGAAGCACAAGAGTATCGTGAAGAAAAAAAATCCTTCTTTAAAATATCATTCCCCTATAAGGAAAGAATGGGAAACGATATGCAAAATAAATACTAATGGAAGAAATAACTTTACCGACTTCTAAAATTAACCAAATTAAATTTCAATTCCAAACATAGCAAATGTACATGCTCATCATCATCTAGTTATTCTGATTTTCCAAGACTAAAAGGTCAGAAAGAGACAATATCTTTCGAATTCACATCCAATAAATCAGAAAGTTATAACCACCCGTTTCCACTCTTGGAACTTATGAAAGCTTTGAACAAGGCCCACGATACATAAACTGGGCCTAACGAAATACAATGCCATTTTATTAAAACTACCACTGAAACCATCATCAATCTCTCTTTTAGAATGTTTGAATGATTTATGCAGCACTCCTAACATACCTTATATTTTGAAAGAAGCTACGGTAATAACTATTTCCAAACCAGGTAAAGGATAGCACAGATTTTACCAAC
>JAECUM010082669.1:0-10147 GCA_016617855.1 Megalonaias nervosa | reverse complement strand
ATATATATATATATATATATATATATAATAATAATAATAATAATAATAATGATGATAATAATCATAATAATAAAATGCAAATAGCAAAGAGCAACCTCTGAACAAGAATAATAAATAGTTTGATTCCAAATTCGTTTTGATTTGTTACAGAAAAATAAACACCTACACTGTGGAGGGAACAGAAACCCATTAAAGCCTTTAAAAGTTTCGGATGGCTGGGGGAGGGGGCACTTCAAAGGCCAAATAGCTTAACATAGCTAAAGGACGGAGAAGTGGTCACAAATAAAACAGTATACATCTCACCGTTTGTAAAATAACTTTGATAAACGGTCCAGCCATTGTTGGAGCGTGATCAGTATATTATAGGTCAGTATGACTAAAATACGCAATGAAAAAATGGAAGGCAATGGAAATAAAATACGCAACAGAAAAATGGAACGCAATCGAAATAAAATAAGCAATGAAAATTAGTTTTGTTTGCTTTTTTTTTTCATTAAAAAAGTCCAAAGAAGTTTTTAATCATCAGGTGCATACATATCTGTTTGAATTGCGCAGCAGAAAATATAATTAATTTTCAAAACTGACAATAATAATTGTATGAAATGTGCCCTTATGAGAAAGTAAAAATCATCGTATGCAATGGAAACTGCCACATTAGATGTTAATTGCCTAATTTGAAGATAGTATAAAACTTTAACACAATGGAAACAAACGTACGCAGTGGAAATTATTTATTTTGTTTGTAAATGATTTGTTTCATTAAAGAAGGTTAACAGAAGGATTTCATCATCAGATGCATGTTCTAAGCGTTTTGCATAATATAGAACATAATCAGGAATGAATGTTCATAATTGACTTAATTGATAAAATGCTGCTTTCAACATTAGGTTTAATTGTAATTCGTTTTTTGTCTTTATATGTTTGTATTGTTATTGTTGTTGATTTGCCAAGAAAATGTGTGTTCACTATTTTATTATTCCCAAATTATCATCTTCTATATTTTTACAAAAGATTAAATTGCAAGTATCTGCACAGGTTATACATATACCCTTTGATATATGATTATATCGATTTTGCCTAACAATTATCGGTTAATTACTTTATCGCGCATTTATTTATGACATTTAATTGGAAAGTTTGCCCATGGCGAGAAATATAATTTCATTCACTTCGTTCTGTTTTGCAAACTGTGAATGTCGACCAGCGGCAATACCTACCGAAAATGCTTAAAGCCCGGCCTACATACACTAAAGAGCTCGGAGAGAAAGGGCAGATAATGAGGTTTCCGAAAGAGGCTATAAGGTGTCTCTCCCATTCCTTTGCGTGAGAGCTTTGTGAAACGTTTCCTTTATAGTAAGAATACTATTCTCTACTGGTTGCAGTGACGGCGTGGATTCATAGGACCATTTCTCTTAGTAATACTTCTTCCCAGAATAAACATTTGCTGACTGAATACCCGTATTTGTGATCCGTATTTCGATGTCGCTTGGGTTTGTCTGATCAATGGAGGATGTGCTGTTTTTCTGAGATTTGCGCTGCTCGGGCTTCACTTTCTGTGACTTCGTCTATGCCTCTAGTCGTCTCAGATTGAACAGGTTGCCGTCAGTCCTGTATCTGATGTCATAGTCACGGAAGGCATCAGTAAGCATGACCAAGAAGATAATACTGAAGAGGGCTGGGGCCAACACAGACTGCTTGACTTCACAACTCACTGAGAATGGTTCAGATGACTCACCGCCATCCAAAACACGAGCGAGCAGGCTATCATGGAATTGCCAAACCATCGCAATGAATTTCTCTGGACAACCAAATTTTGCCAAGTCTTTCCAAACGCCTCCACGGCTGACAGTGTCAAAGGCTTTTGTCAGGTCGATGAATGTCGTGTACAGTGAAAAGCGACACTGTGCCATGAGCCTCTTGTGTGCAGGTTTGCAGTTACAGTTTCCAGTGTATCCAAACCTGCTGCTTTGCAGCTTGCCCATCGCCACATGACTTGTAAGTATCTGGTGGGGGAAGAATATGGTCATGACTTGCGCGTTAGTTGGATTTAAGTGAGGAAAGTCGCTCTCACTCACTCGTCCAGGTCTGTCTGAATCCAATGGCGCGACATTGTCGAGACGTCTGTAGACACGTTCGGATGCAGTGGATGGCCATCAGTTCTTGTTGCACCTGAGCTGATGCATTGGCTGTCCACACAACTCTTGCCATCTGCCTTCACAGCCGGTGGATGAGCATGTTTGCTTGGCCGCCTGATCTACCGAAGGACTTTCCAGCGGAAGCCATGTTTAGTTGTTCACTCGGGATCAACAGTCACAGGTAGTACGGTCTACTGTTACTTAGAGAATTGCTTGCATACCCTTGTAGATGGAAAGGAAAATCGTTTAAAACCAGATAATGCATAAAATGTAGCCCATTATACAGTATGATCTAGCCATGTACAGGATTTTGAGACTGATCACCATTAAGAGTCACACAAGTTGTCTGTGTGTGAGTGTATCACACTAATTAAGCTAGGCGGCGAAACGGCAAAAGTTGTTGGCACGGTCACAGTGGACGAAGTATGTGCAATGTTTAACGGCTTCGCTGTAGAAACAGTGTTAACACTAGAATTAGAAGTCACTTTCACTGGCATGGAAACTGTCACCGAGGGCTGAATTAATGAATGAATTAAGAATGTACAGTTTTAAAGTATGCATACATGTGTCCAATAGTTTGATGGTAAACATTCCTTATTTACGATTCACATCCGGTATAACTGACATAACTTAAGTAAAGTGTCAAAATAGTGATTTCTAAGTGTACTACTACACTGGAATTCGATAAGGAAGAGTTTATTATAGATGAGGTACAATTCTGATTTAACCCTTAAGAATATGTGGGGCGGAGAGGGGAAGTTGTGTGTATGTGTGATGCAGTTGAACTCGATCTCCATGTATAAATGTCATTAGATGGTAAGAAGAAACTTTAACAAAACTGCAGTAGGGATTGTACATGAAAGCTTTTTTCTCATTTTGAATAACAGAAAAAATATATAGGTGGAAGTACAAGTACTTGTCATCAACTTTTATTTTCTTTACAGCAGAAATGTTATCCATTTTTCTCACAGCTGGACTGTTGGTCCTGGTCTCTACACAGAGTAAGTCTCTCTCTCTCTCTCTCTCTCTCTCTCTCTCTCTCTCTCTCTCTCTCTCTCTCTCACACACACACACACACACACACACACACACACACACACATCTATCGTCTTTTACTTTCAAGCTCGCGTTTGTCTTTTTAATGTATGGTCAGTTATTCCTTGGTCTCTCGTTCAATCTGACCGTCTATTTTCACCAATATTTCATACTGTAATAATTTTATTGGTAAATATTGACGTTTGTCAAATTATTGATTATTTACAAGTGTCTAGTCGTTAATTATCCGTAAAATTTCAATTCTTCTGTTCCACTGGGATGATACTTGGTTCTTTAATGTATGTTTCAGAAAACTTGTTTTCGTCTGTTTAGTAGGCTGGCTAGTTTATTGCTTGTCTGTTTGGTGTATGTCTGTCTGTATGTATATGCACACATAAATGTATGCATGAATACTTTTCAAATATTACGCCAGATTAATATCATACTGTGAGAAGAGACTAGTGAAATAATGAAAACACATACAAATTCACACAATAATGTAACCTAACATGTGTGTGTGTGTGTGTGTGTGTGATTTAGATTTTGAACGTAGCTTTAACAATTTTTCAGTCGTATCGCTACAATGACTGCAGTGTAAAGAGATGTCTAGCACTGGCACATCATGCCTCAGACATGTAGTATCATGTCTCACGCAGTCACATTATCTTGACATCAGGCCGTCCAGTCCTAACACTAACCTCTTAATGCTGAGCGACAAGCGAGGCAGCTGTTTGTACCATTTTTATGTCTTTGATATGACTCGGCCGAGGTTTGGAACCCTCGACCTCCAACATCCGAGGCGGACGCTCTAACCTAAAATTAATAAACACAGTTCATATATAATCGTCTTTATGCAGGTATTCCGTGCGGCACTCCCACAGTACAACCTGTCACAAACAGAATCGTTGGCGGGAAAGAAGCAGTAGCCGGATCATGGCCATACCTTGTAAGAAATCAATAGTATGTTATTCATAAGTTACATCCAATTAAAGGCATCAGACCAGCTGTGTTAAAACCGAGCCAAAGTAGAAAACAAGTACAAGTATAAGGTTCATTTCTGAGAAGATTTGCTATTAATAATTATTAGCTGCGACACTCCTTCTGGCAGGAAAACCTCACTTTTCTTTGACTTTGAGAACTGTAGCCGTTAACATGTTTGAAATACTTTCTTAAATTGGGAAAAGTATGTACCAAGTCATTCTGGGCGACTTTTGTAAAGTATGACTGAAAAAATGTCCTACATAACATTTTTTCGTGCAACTTGTATGGCGTTTATTTGAAAAGTTATGAACATTTTGTTAGAATTTTTTGTTTCTCTGAACCCGTCAATTACTTAAACATCGATCGATAGACAAAACAACGTTCTATTAAATATCCTGTAGCTCCACGTGCAGCATACTAACCTCCTGCGGATATATGCGTGTGACGTACCATAGGTAAATGTCGACGATGTAAATATGTCGGAGTAGAACCAGTCTGCTACTGTGCGAAAAGTATACTGTAAATTCCAGTCGCTCTTACAGTACTCTCCCAGTGATATTAAGGGCGACTTTGACAAAATATATGGATGTAATTCTCTGTCATATTCTATAGTTCTGAGGTGGTTTCATCGTTTTTGAAGATAGTCTCGAATCCGTAGAAGGTGACAATGTTTTGGAAGACCGTTGTCTGCGATGGGTATGGGCGAAGTGGCTGATGTCAAAGGGATCAGTTTATGAACACAATGGAATATATTTCTATGATCATGGACATTAATTCTTCCACTGCTTTTAATATATTGAAAAGTCATTTGACGCTCAGAAAGGTATGTCCAAGACGGGTTCCGCATTTGTTGACCTCTTATCAAAAACAGACACGGGTTGAGATCGCCGAAGATTTACATGCCAAATATAAATGTGACCAGAGAGGTTTGAAGTTGATTGTCATAGGTGATGAAAGAAGGATTTACTTTTTTAAACTAATTAAAGACCAAAAAGTTAAAGTTTGGGAAACAGAAAACGAGCAGAGATCATAAATTGCTCTATGTAGTCGGAGTGTATAGCGAGTTTTATACGCATTATTTTTAGATGCAAAAGTCCCGGTCGTCCACGTACCTGTGCTTGACTTTGCTAGGTCTCTGGACCTTTTCTGGTCTCCAAGGCGTTGCCAGAAGTTGCAGAATACAGCCGAACCACCTTTCTTCGAGGTATCCATTAACTCTATGACAGTACATAAATCCGCCGCCCTCATTTATTTCTTGAAGGAGTAGAGAATCCAAATTTTGCGACATTCAACTTAATGATGAAAGAAGGATTTACTTTTTTCAAACCAATTAAAGACCAGAAAGCAACATGGACTACCGGGACATTCAACTTGCAGTTCTAATTTAGCTCCAAGTGATTTTCGGCTGAACCACCTTATCGATGAGGGGCAGAGGAACTGAAAGCCGTCATGCGGTGGGAAGTGCAGTTTTCAAATGTGCTATCAACGTACTTAGAAGTGAATACAAAACGGCATTTAGAAACTGGTTAATCAAAACGAGAAAGTGTTGTGATGCGCATCGGAAGCACTTTGAGGGGAATCATTCGCATAACATTTACTAATAAATAACGTTCTTGTAGATATTCAGAACTTTTTCTACAGCACACTTATGTTGTTAAGCTTAATACAACTCACGATCTTTGTGTTAAAAAAGTAGCCTTATATATATATATATATATATATATATATGCTGCTTTATATATATATATATATATATATATATATTTGTATTCATGCATGCCAGACTCAAATTGTTATTTCAACAGTAACTGCTACATCTTTTTTTTGCATGTATCCAGGTAGGTGATTGACAAGTGTGAGAATACGGGAGAGTGAAATCTTTATATCTTTGCCTTCACCAATGGAATTTTCTGTAAAGAGATATTGCGCGAACATTTTCGTTGCCAAAATCAAATTTAAACTTTTGAGAAAAAATATACTTAATGCCATTTTTTCGTGCATTCATTAATAGAGAATATACTTTTCCCCTAGATTTTTATGGTTTGTCTTTTCTGCGTACATTTTATGTTCATCCACGTAATTTGTAAAACAACAGGGAATACACGAAATAAATATTCGGTCATTAACCTCATATGTGACATGCCACTCCCGAATTGAGCACAGTAAGGTAAAGCTCTTCATGCCTAAAAGCATTTCTCCTTGTAAAACAATACCATTTTGAAACAGTTGATATATGTACTTCGTCATATTAAAATTGTATTGTTGATAAAGGAATGATGATCCTTTACGATATTTTTTCTAGGGTTTGCTGGTAGATGATTTAGGGTTCATTGCCGGTAGTGCCACTGTACTTGGGGATCATGTCCTCGTCACATCCGCCCAACATTTCGAAGGGTGAGCAAGATTTGAATGTCAGTTTATTGACTGATCGATGACTTCAATTGCGGGACATCGCTTGTTTATCAGACAAGGCAACTGAAACCAGTCCATTTGTAGTCCGAGCTTCCTTTGACCCTTGCCGCCCCATTTTTTACATTTGGACATTCATGTTGGGGTGTAGGGTCAGAGTCCATTCGTTATCGAAAAGTTGGAATTCGCCGACACCATTTGGGGTCGGCATAGGGTAGCCGCTTATTAGCCGGCCTAGCAAACTTTAACGACCTTTCATCGAGATATACCTGCATGAACTCGATAGGAATATGATTTATTTTCTCAGATATTGTGAGTATAGCATTCGTTATATCTTTAATCCACTGACAGACTAGCCGAAATTGTAGCGTTGATGAAATTTGACCTGGAACTCGCTATTTGCATTCCGAGTCACATGGCTATACAAATCTCGCGACCTACATGTCAATGACATCAGAGTTCAAATAGTCACGTGATATCAACAATTAACCATTTCTAATTTTGCTGTAGGAAAACAAATCGAACATATAAACGAAGGTCACGTAATATTTATAGTAAAATAAAAGAACATAAACTTCTAAAAATATTTATTCTGGAAACAACGACCAGAAATCTGTAAATGTTACAGCAACTTGGAAACAAAAAAAACAGATTCAACAAGCGGAGAGCACAGGTCAACGTGGTAGTCACGTGATACCAACAAAATACATCGCTGACACGTGCTTAGTACTTGGTGAATCTGGTTTTCACCACCTTGCTGCTATACCGACAAGTTTCTAGTCGCTGTTCTCAGAATAAATATGTTGAGAATTAAATGTGCATTATAATTATGTACAAGTATTACGTGACTTTTAGTTAATATTTTCGAATTCTATGTACAACAACTTTCGAAATGGTTTATTGTTGATATCACGTGACTATTGGACCTCTGATGTCATTAACATGTAGGTTGCAAGAGTTGTGAAGTCATGTGACTCGGAATGCAAATGGCGAGTTCCAGGTCAAATTTCATCAACGTTATAGTTGCATCTCGTCTCTCAACGGATTAAAGACATAACGAATGCTACACTCGCTATTTCTGTGAAAATAAATCATATCCCTATCGATTTCATGCAGGTATATCTCGATGAAAGGTCGTTAAAGTTTGCTAGGCCGGCTAATAAGCGGCTACCCTATGCCGACACCAAATGGTGTCGGCGAATTCCAACTTTTCGATAGGGAATGGACTCTGACCCTACACCCCAACATGAATGTCCAAATATCAAAAATGGGGTGGGAAGGGTCAGAGGAAACTCGGACTAGTCCATTTGAAACAAGGGAGAATCAGATTATTCCTTTTACATGTTAGGTTGTTACTGCATTAGCAAAGATGTGTTTTACATAATATCAAGTCACATTTCAACTGTCAGTTACGATGGAAATGGATATGAAACCTTCCCAGTTTATAAACATGTATAAAATTATTACTTCGATCAATAGTGTTTTACAATGCTTGCTACGTATAATGACAAGCTTGAACGCCACGGCCAAGATCGTATTTTATTGATTCAGCCATTTGTAGTTTTGCTACATTTCTAATTTTAAATTCAGGTTTCATTATTTAGATCTATACAATTACTAGCAATGGTTATACGAATAATATCAATAATAATAATATCCAGAATAACAATGATACAAACTAATAATTTTAATACAGTAGTTTTATCAGGAACTTAGCAGGTTAACTCGATGATGTAACGTAATCTGGAATTACTCTTATACATGCACTAGACTCACCCACCGTTCACCACATTATAGTTTATGACTGGTTTATAGTTCTGTGAACATGGCTAACTTAGTGAACGATGGTCACAAATAAATCTACAGCACCATATTAATAAAGTTAAAATAAAACAAATCAGCGTATGTATCTGTAGTTTTTAGATGTCATTCAAATATACACATATATGAAACCTAAAGAAAATTTCTGATACATCTGAACATTAATGTAATTATGAGGTAAGATATAGTATGCCAGATAAATTTATACTCTGATAAATTTTATGTTTGTGGGGCTACATAAGCTCCCCAACATTTTATTATTATTATTATTATTATTATTATTATTATTATTATTATTCAGCCCTGGATTTGATGTATTTGACCTTGACCTTAAACACTGGAGAGTATACCTTGGCGAGCACAATATTCACACGGCTGATCCGAATGAAAAGTATTACCACTTCTCACGTGTTATTGTACACCCAGGATTCAACATTTCCAGTCTTGCAAATGACGTTGCCCTCATAATTACTAGGGAGACAATTCAAATTAACAACAACGTCAGACCAGTTTGCCTACCCGACCCGACCCACCAGTACACAGTTGGTCAAGTCTGCTATTTGCCCGGATGGGGATCAACTTCTTGTAAACATTTTTTCAAAGTTATTTATATCATTACTAAAACCACACGCACGCACACACACATTCACACATACATACATACATACATACATACATACATACATACATACATACATACATACATACACACATATAGCTGGGGGGGGCCAAGTGGCCGAGTGATCTAAAGCTCTCACCGTTCCGGATCACTGCCATCTCACCTCTGTCTACGTGGGTTCGAGTCTCAGGCTCGGCTAACGTGGGTACGTGAGAAAGCCTGCCAGTAGCTTCTCGTGGGTCGGTGTTTCTTCCCGGAGTTTTCCAGGGTTCTTCCGCCATGTATAGCCTATCTTGTGGTGAATAATGGCGTTAAACCCTACAACAACAACAACAACACAGCTGTTAGAACTGAAATTGTCCATGTAATTAAAACAAAAACCTATCGACCCATTAAGAATCAAATTTATTCTGTCTTGTCTTAATAAGAACGATTCATTTCCGGTTGCTTATCGATAGCAAACGGTATTTAAATCTGAGGGATTGACTTGGCTATAATTAAGTATATCTAGCTTCAAAGTATTAGCTCTATGTGATCAGGAAAGCTATTTTAATATTAAATTAATCTAGGACTAATTTGTAAAAATGTTAGTATTAGCCAATGCATTTGGAAGGGTTTTAAGGTGTTTCATTAAAAAAGACATTACTCTCTTCATCTCATCCGAAGACCTTAGGCCAGAGAAGATGTCTTTTCGCTTCTTTCCATTATTTCATCTCCTTTCTGTATTTGTTCAAGGATTCCAATTTCTGTCAGTCCATTTTGAACAACACTGTTCCATGTGGGTTTTGACCTTTACGTTATTCTCCTTTCCCGCGGGGCGCATTTAAGTAAATCTTTTGGAAAGGTCATCACTCTTTTGAAAATTGTCTCGTTGTTCGTTTTCTTACGTCTCGGGTGATTTAATGGAGTTGTTAATCTCATAAATATTCTTATTCTTATTTAAAATATATTTGGTCCAAAATATGAGACAAATTAGGCGTTGCCGGCATCTCTCGTTCAATGTGTCAGTTTATGCATATTTTCTTTCCTAAATAGCCTGCATTAGCACGCATATAACGAAATCATCCTTAGCTTCTTGCATGGGCGCCCGCAGGATTTTTTTGCAGGGGGGGGGGGCAGGACTTTGTGCAGGGAGGGGCAGGATTTT
>JAECUM010082667.1:0-25686 GCA_016617855.1 Megalonaias nervosa | reverse complement strand
ACGAGAAGATCTTCCATAAATATCTACCATTATATTTACTAATGTCTGTTTAAATGTGACGTCGTAGTATATTCACGTACAACTTTGTGAGGTGGTTTTGTTGATTTTGATACAGCATCAAGTACATTAAGTACTTCACGACCACATATTGGTGGATCAGTTAATGTTTGTGTAGATAATGTTGAATACCATATTGGAGTATTTTGATAGCCGCTAATATACTTTAAGAATTCTTTTGGTGGAGCTAGTCCATATGAATCAAAATAAATAATTCCACGTGGATCAATTGCATATCTGACCCAATTCGTGCCTGGACCAGAGTTTTCATCGAGATTAATAATACTGGTTTCAATGTTATTTGGTTGTTTTGGTAATTGATCTCTCATGAAAACTCCTCTAAAATTTTTTATTTTTAATTTTTTAGCAGCATCTAATAAATCAAAATTGGACATAGGAGATATCAGTAAACTGTCCCTGGTAATCTCAGGCCTTTTCCGTACCATGAATGTGGAGTCCCTGGTAATCTTAGACCTCTTCCCTTTTTTTTGATTCCCTTTCCTGTTGCTTTCTTTAATGTCATTCCAGCAGCGGTTCCAACAGCGCCTAATGCAGCTGCTTTTGCAACAGCTGGGGCTGCAGCGGCAACTAATGCTGGTATAGCAGCAAGAAGTGGAAATATACCACCCGTCTTAATAATATCTTTAATGGCACCCGCAGAAAGATTAAGTTTTATACCTTTATTTGATTTTTTGGCTTCATTGAAATGCCCGAGCTGACGTTCTGTAAGAGATAATTTATTTGAACGGCTCATCTGATCTTTCTTTAGTGATATTTTTAATCCGCAATTATTTTTTGATGCTGATTGTATCCTTTTAATCTGACCAGGAGTCAGACTAACACTAACGTGATTATACGACATTATAATATTCATAAACGATCTAATTACATGTTTTCTACTGGAGTATCAACTACTCGCATTCGTCCACCAACACCTTCAAGTAACATCGATTTATCGCTGAGTATGACAGCAATTGCTCTGTAATTAGGAATATCTATAATATTTCTGTTAACACGAGCTCGAAAGTGTATATCGACTACTGACTGTCTGGCTAAATCTAAATGTTCGAGCGAAAAGTAATAAATTGGATATAGGGTTGTAAAATGCAATTGTGATATTTGTAAACCAGTATCAATATTTTGATCACGTCCCATGAATGTCATTAGACGATGATATACACGTGCTACATGATTTTGATCGAAATTCAGTAATATATCCTCGGATGGTTCTTGATGTCCATTTATTCTTAACGAAACCTCGGAAACACCAAGATTATCAAATATCATAATACTACGTAGTTGATTATCCACCCGTGCAGCATCTTGAAGCGCAATAAATATATGTCGTGGCACAGAAACACCTTGCTGAGAAGCTATTTGCCATGTAAATAAACCATTAATTGCACTCTGAAAAGCATCTGTGGTCATTGTTAACCATGACAAAGCTGATTTACCACCTTGATTCATAAAAGAAAGTAGACGTTCTTCTTTAGGTATTGTTGGAGTTATCACTGGCATCCACAATGAAAGTTTTGTCAGAATTACTCTACCAGCATCACCAATAGGTCGCCATAATGCATCATTGTCAGTTGCTTTTCGTACAAGTACAACCGTATGTTTGGCTCCAAAAATGACTTTTCTGACATTTCTACAGAATCCAAAGATATGTGATAGTGGAATGGCACATGAAAATACTCTTCTTCCACCACGCAACATTGCTCGACGTGCTGCAAATCCTAAGTTAAATTCTGGATTAACATTTTGCAATAACGAAAAATCAGCAGCAGGCCGTGCTATCATTCCCGCTGGTTGTGGATCGGATGCAGTAGCACGCGGTGTTTGTACTAAATTATATTGTCTGTTATCAGGGTAGTTAGAAGTATCCTTGACAAACATCATTGATGGACCAGTTGATCTTGAATAATCGTCGCTGTATCTTGCAAGACCTAATATCGTTGTAGCAACATCAACGTCCTTTTGAATTGAATCAATATTTTTTCCGTCAATCATGTACGTAGCACTATCAAATAACGCCATAATACCATTATTAACAAAACCAACCCTAACATCGTCTCCATATGCTACTGGTGCTGCAGGATTAGCGATATTTAAAATTTCACCTTCTACTTCAATAAAAGCCTCAGCGGGTAAGAAATACCTACTTGTATCCTGAACTTGCAGTTCAATTCGTTACGCTGATCTGGAATTCGAGCATCATAAGAATAATATTGATAATCACGCACAGACTCATCTTTAAGTACTGGTGAGTCCATGTCAAATGCTGGATCAGATATACGCTTGAACATCTTTATTATAATTATTATCGTCTAAAAGAAAGACCACTTCGGGAAGTGAGACCACTTCCTGCTATCAGACTAGCGGTTATATTTTTTTCTTTTCTGACATTGGTACATCAGCCAACTCTGCTAGTTTTTGATTAGCAACTTGATTTATTATTTTACTGACATTTGCAGGCATTACTTCAGTACTAGGTAATTTTATTGGTGGTTGAGGTTTTCGTCGTATTAATCGTGCTAGTCTATCTTTAATCGCTGAAAATGCTTTACCAGAGAGATTACCCATAGCACCAATATCCTTTTCACGAACAACATCAATAGCTTTCATACCCAGTTGCTTTGCGATCGGTATTGCTTTTGGGGCTATCCTTCTAAATAGACCCTGAACAACATCACCTAGTCCATCTCCGTAGGTTGTCTTGTATACTGGTAATCGAGAATTTATTACCCTGATCATAGTTGGTCCACGTTGAGTACTATGTACGATCATTTTATTATAGTAATTGTATTTAATTACATACTCAATCACTGTAGTAGTCATCGGCAATTTCATTAATAAGAGACTGATAAACATCAACGTCCATGATACCGCCAGTAAATAATCGTCTGCAAATATCGGCTGCCTCATTAATTATTTCTGGAGAATTATTACCAGATCGTTTTCCCCCGATGAGTATTTCTAGTCGTTCAACATCGGCAAGGACGTTATTAGGACATAGAGTAAAATCACCTCCAGTAGAAAGACCGCTTCCAGTATAAGGTTTTATAAAATCCAAAGAAGGATATCTTTCTCTTCTTTCTTCTTCTTCTTTTTTTATTCTTTCTATCCTTTTTTCTTCTTTTTCTCTTCTCCTTTGTTCTTCCCATCAGTCATCATAGTCGTCTTCTGTACTAAGGGGAGCCTCTAGCCGTTTTTCTCCTCCTTTTCGTGTTGTTCTGGATATTGTCGTGCTTGCTGTAGTATTTGTCGTATTGATGGTGATGATACCTGTTGTTGTGACGATATATCTCCAAATAATGAACCTTCTTTAGCTTTTTTGACTTGTCTCATAAAAGTATTAAAATCATCTTTATATCTATCGGTGATTTTAGATATACCACGAGATTGTCAAAATATAAAAGGAACCCAATTTTTTTCAGGAATATTAGCGGTGTCTGGATTTAATAATTTATCACGTTGCGAATATCCCGTTGCAGCGACCGCAACATCGTTTTCTTTAAGTAGTTTACGACCAACTTCGGTTAATTGGGCTGGTTTTTGTTTCTGTTTTGGCTTTGGCGTAACAAGATCCATTACATCACCGACCTCCTCACGAACTTTGTCAATACCCTCAAGTACTTGTTGTACTTCTTCTTGTAATTGTGGTTGAGCAGCAGCTATTTCAGCTGGAAGTCCACGTAAAATTCTTTTTGTCTGTTTTGTTCTCTCTGCTATTTTTCCAGTTGCCTCTGCAATTTTCTCAGATACTGGAAGGAGAGGTTTAGTTGTCTCTGTAATAGGTTTAAATAA
The DNA here is from genome assembly GCA_016617855.1 of Megalonaias nervosa. Classification (NCBI taxonomy): domain Eukaryota; kingdom Metazoa; phylum Mollusca; class Bivalvia; order Unionida; family Unionidae; genus Megalonaias; species Megalonaias nervosa. The sequence continues at coordinate 21,822 of JAECUM010082667.1, read as the reverse complement.
TTGTTTTGTATCCTCTTCAAATTCAACATGAGATTCTTGTTGTTGTTGTACTTGTTGTCGAACAGCATCACGAACAGGTAAATATTTTCTAATTGCTTCTAGTCGCTCTCTTGCTAATCTAGCTGAATGAGGTTCTCCGATGACAACCATATTAATAATATTTATACTGACTATTTAATTACAGCAGCAGGCAGGGTGGTCGACAAAAATTAAGTGACCCGGCGAGTAAACTAAACGCATTATAACATAAAAAACAAAAAAGTCAAAAATAAAATAACAAAATGAGTTAACCCAAACAATTTATTATTCGTTTTTCAAACTATACAGTAATAATAAAAGTTAGGAGATTTGGTTTAGCGTTATTGACCTTATTTTTCAGCCCCTGTAGGAACCTTTATTTTTGTAAAATAAGGTCTCGTACAAAGTGGTCTGTTCACCCTGCCTGCTGCTCACAGTTTAACTCTAATTAGCCACTGTTGCATTCAGGCAAGGTAAGAGATTGTATTCCTAGCAGCTATTCAACACGGGAAATTACCAAACCACTAATAAGCCATAATTGTCATTGGTCCATATCAACTATTGTATTTGGCTAAAGTAAACAGGACTGTCTAATATGCCACCAGCACTAAAGCCACCCCAGCAGATGACTTGATCTCTGTAAATACAGCTCACTGATTGTACAGAAGACCAGCTTATTGTTGACCATTGTTTAATGATACCTGGCTGGGAACAGATCAGAGAAAGGATTAGTGGGTGGTCTTTTGAACCTGCTGCCACTGTTACAGTGCATCCCAGAAGAGATGGATGTTCATTTGCAATAACTCTAGCAAGAAGTACAAATGAGGTCTATTCAAATAATTAAGTGTCACATTCCAGTGAAATCATATTTCAAAGTGAGTTTATCTTATCAGTATTTACAAATTAAGGCATTTAATCTCGCAATGAACACAAACAGGAAAAGAAAAGTTCATTTTGTCAGTAGGATTGTGGTTGTATGGGACTCACAGAAGAGGATGTTGAGGAGGCAAAAACTGTGCTATGGATAGGGTTGCCAGACTTTTTGAAAAATTTGTAAATACCAGCACAGGAAACATTCATTTTTGTGGTTTATTATGCTTTTTAATAAGGCTGTTGAAGACCAATTGTGCAGTATCTTAACTTATTTGATGATGTTCAGCACTAGATCAAACTTGATGTGGAGTACCCCACTGTTGAATGTAAGAATGATGCTGACATTGTCCAGTTCTTCCTAGGCATTAACAGAGAAAATTAGTTCCAAATCAACTGGAAGTACGATCTACTATTGTCAGTGACCAGTAGGACCCTCCAGAAACACCACATCCTGTTTTCAAAGTCAAATTTTCATTCAAGTAAGCACTGATGTGGCTAGAAAGCCAGAACTTTGAGCCCTTGAAAATTGTGCAGCTGACAAATATCATAAATGTTGCTAAAAAAAACAAAAAAAAAAAAAATAATTTGGCTTTATTGCCTTCTTAAAAAATTATTATCAGAGGTAATTAAATGTATAAATAACATGCAGTGAAAAAAAACATAATTTACATATTAAACTAATAGTTTTGATATACATTTTGACTGGCATTTTGTTTACCCACCTCAACACACAAGAACGCTCAACATATTTTGCCATTTTCACTATATCGCTGTTCGGTACATCACAGGTCAGCAGATATGGACCACAACTTTTTAATGTGGGAGAGCCATACATGTATTAAGAAATACATCTTTTAAGTTAAGAAGCAGAGTTTAAATATATATTTATGTTGCGGTTTCTTATGGAGAAAATTATACCAACTGATTTGAACATATAAAAGGTCCGCTATCCAATGGAAATTTTAGAAATTACTAAATTTGATATAGTGGTCTTCAAAAAAATTACTTCAAGAGAAAATAAATCATTTCCATTCCATACTTTGTTCCCAATGAGTTAAAGCTTTATTCTATGAAAAAATTTGATAATGAACATTATTTCATGAGTGATCATTTCCATTTGCATAGTGACTGTGTACTTTCTGAAATGCACACATTTCTGCAATTATTAATGTCAGTTTTGAAAATTAATTGTCTTGTATGTTTTGTAATACTGATATATATGCATGTGATGATTTAAAAACTTCTTTTGATTTCTTCAGTTTAAAAATAAAAAACACAAAAAATAACTTCCATTGCAGATTTATTAATTTCCATTGAGTTCTTTTTTTCTATTGCATATTATTTGTTTATATTGCATTCCATTTTCACACTGCATATTTTAGTCATACTGCATACAAACAAATTTCTGACTCAGACAATACGGATAATGGATTTATAAACCCCTGTTTGATGTGTACTTACCTGCAGGTTTTATGACATAAACAGCAGAGTTTGTACCATACTGACACTTCCATTCAAATGTATCTTCAGTAGAATTAAATGATGTAATTGTAACACCAATTGATGTAGCAGTAGCACTGTACGTGTATCTTGCTCCATCAGTAGATGGCTGGCATGGTTTTGATGGAGGACAATTGGTAAGACTCACAAAAAACCCACTAGAGCCATTGACAGTCCAAGTTGCTGGCACAGTAAAGGATGGTATACTACATATCAAGTTTACTGTATCTCCATCCCTGGGTAAAAATTTATCTGCTGATATTGTGACCTGGGCATCTGGAAAGAAAAAAGCAATGTTTGTAGTCATTTGAGACAAAATGTCAACCTCTTGTTTGCTTTCTTTTTCAAAACAACTTTCTCTTTCTTCAGTAGGGGGTGGAGTCATTTATTTGATAGTGGATAGGCATAATTGATGCCATCTTTAGGCATTCATGCCAAAAGCTTTTTGACAAACTGAGTAAAAATTCTATAAAGTAGTTTTTGCGAAGTTAATTTCTTGAATTTTTGTAATTTTAGTAATGGAGTCAATTCTGACAATGTATCAGCATTATTGTGAAAAAAAAGGCTTTTATGATGGGGTTATGGTGTGCTTCACTTGGACTTAGTCAAATTTTGTTAAGGAATTTTTTTAAGTGGTTTCTATTTTGACAAAAAGCAACCATACTGTTAACATATTAGTATTATGTGCATGAGAAATTGCCACTAGCATAGACATTTTCCCCCAACCACTTCCCATTAAAATGCTGAAAGATAAGGAACCGTGTGTAGTACTATGTCAGTCCTAGGCAATGACTTATATTCTTTCTTGAAAATAACATTAGCCACAATCTTCTTAAATATGCGGCTTTGTAGCAAATTTTACTAAAAAGAAAATGGAACAAAATATAAAGGGTAATTTTCACAAGCAACTAAAGTTATATGGAAGGCATTTTTTTTCTTCAGTCTGTGATCCTGACCTTGGTCCTTCTGATAGGACCTCCTTGTCCAACGTGTAAGCCTACAACAAAGTTTGATCCAGATGTGGTGCACAATTAATTGTATTGCAGTGACAGTTTTGTCAGTCACAATGACCTTAAAATTTGACATTTTGTCCCAAATTTTGATAGGCTTCATCTTCACTCCAAGTGCAAAGTTAAACTATCATAAACACTGATGACTGAGAATTTTGAGAACTTTGCTTATTCTGCAGAAATGAACTTAACAGCAGCCAGCCAGACAACATTGTAATATAATAGTAACACATTCGAATTGTTGACAGGCATATAAAAAGTGTATTCAATTCTGCAAAGCCATGATGTAATCTCCAGTAACCATTGTAAACATTAATTACCATATAGAAACAAAATTCAGAATAAAGGGGTCTTGGAAATAAAATGTTACCTTTTTCTACTCAAATATTTTGGGTGGGAAATTCTTTAACAATCTGGATTTGAATCTTTATAAAATTCAAAATTGTTTCTTTTCTTTTTAAATTATGGTTCTTAAAATCTGTTCAGAATCTATTGCTATGTTCCACCAGTGTTATGACTCTATGGTCTTAAACTAAAAAGAGTGAAAACCAACAAGTTCTGTACAATTCAAAATGTAATTCATTTCCATAAAATAGAAAGTGAAAAATTAAAAATAACTTACAGTATGGTGAATGAAATCCTAAATGGTCCTAAAAGTTCTATCACAAGCCCAAATTTATCTAGTATTCCAAAGGAAATCCAGTGGTTACAATCCAAATGAAATTCACTCTATTGCGCTGATGTGAAAAATAGTATTGATAAATCATAATTATATAGTCCAAAATGTTTTTAAATCAATTCACAGTTATTCAATACAGTAACTGAATCCAAAAGTCTGAGCACTTCGCAATTCCAATGAATAAGTGAAATAAATAAATTCACTCAATGATCACAACTATTTCTCTCTTTTAAGACTGATGACAAGGCTAGGATTTCCAGTAAATCATACCTTAATATCATAAACCGAGATGAAATACAGAAAACAGAATGAGGCTTGAATTAATAATTTCAAAATCACTCTTGTCAACAAGATCAAGTACTTGACCAAATTTATATAATTTTCAAGAACTCATGTCCTGAAGTCAAATCTCATGATGTTTACTAGGATTAAGAGTACAGCTCACTCCCTTGAAACTATGTACTATATTTGCTTAGACAAAAAAATGGCCTCATCCTTAAGTACAAATCCACAACTATTAAATAAGTAGCTATTTAATAGGTTATTTAGTAAATGACCCTTTTCAATAGAGAATCATGAAAATGAATACACATAATATAGATATACATAGCAATAGAAACTAAATTTTGCTAACTGAATGTCACAGGCTTTGAGTAACCTTGATGTGACAGCCACCAAAAATACAAGGATAGTTCATACTTTGCTAATTTCCTTGATTAGCCACTACAGGTGAGGATGCAATGGAAAGAATCAAGCATGTAGTCTACTCATCCAATATGTATACTTACATGTACAGTATACTCATTAACATACATCTTCTTACCAAGTGTCATTCTTCTAGATGAGACAGTAGGTATATGGTCTGCCTAAGTGAGTTATATATACAAACACAAAACATATTACAAAACTAAAATGTACAATGTAGATAAACAGCAATAGTTTTGTTTCAGTATGGTACTAAAATAGCTGCAGTAGACAATACTCAAGTTCAATGATTCCAGTATGAACAGTAAAATACATACATTTAACCCAAGTAAGTGATATTTTATATATGCATCACAGTAGCCACTTTTAAAATAAGAGTGTCATACTCAACAAGATGAATACTCTCACACAAAGAATTTCAAGATTCAAGGCAAAGTGACGTGCATTTGCGATGTGACACCAGGGATGACATGTAACAAGCTGCAGATGAATAATGATAAAACTCAATCCATCCCGATCATCATGCAAAGACTTTCTCATTCAAATACTTTAACTCAGACAAAAACAATCAGCAAACATTAAAATCAATCAGTCAGTATGAAACCTAACTGTCACTCTTGACAGTACTCTCTCATTATACCAACATGAACATATGCAAGACTGCATAATAATCTGGAGCTGAGATGTACCAACCCCATTCAAACTTTTCATGGTACATATTCTGCCTAAATGAGTTAAATGCAAAAACAAAACTGAAATGTATAATGTAGATAAACAGTGATGATTCTATAGGTGTATAGTACTAGCAGAGCGGTAGACAATGATCTCAATATGCACAGTATAAACATAAAATTTAACCCAAGTAGGTGATGTACAAAAAATGGATCACAGCAGCCCACTTTTAAGAAAAGGGTGTAATACTCAACAATATGAATCCTCTCAAAATTGTTTTTCTACATTCCTGGTATATCCTTATCATGCAGAGGATAAAAAATCATGCGGTCAAGAGTTACATGTAAAATCTCAATACAGGCCAGTTAATTTCAAACTGTAGGTCAGTTACCTTATTTATCATAAGGATGTTGTACAGTATTAACAATTATCTGGTTTGAACACTGTTTGAAAATGAACTGAAATCAATGATGCATACAATATGGGTCACAGTAACCTGTGAGGCTGTAGTGCTAATCAAGATGGACCCCACACTAAGTTGCAAGGTTCCTGGCATAACAATATGCATACAGAGTACAATGAACTAGACAGTGCTGAGCTAAATTCAGAAAGTCAGTAAAATGCACCATGTAAGTCACAATGGCATTCTTTTCTTGAAATCATGTGGTGATAATAGAGATGCATACAGTCATCTGGCTTGATGATTCTAAAGTGAACAGAGCATAAAAAAATAAACTTAAAACATGTCAATTTAAGCAAAATCAGTGAAGCATTAGAGCATGAAGCATGAAATATGAATCACAATGATCTACTTTAGTGATGTGGATGTAGTACACAAAAAAATATGCACCCCTCACCAAGTTTCTCGATACCAGTTGTAACATCATTTTTACATTGTGCAAAAACACTGGGGTAAATGCAAAATCTTAATTAGAATGTACCACTGATTTATATATGTGTATAATGTTGGCCAACTCAGCCAAAACCCATTCAAAGCAGATATGAACTAGAAAGAAAAATATGATGACATTCAGCAAGGGTGGACAGGTATATGCTTTTATCCTTTGTGATGCCATCACCAGATGTAGAACAATACATGTATCTCTCCTTTACTTTGCTCAGGTGATTTAAAAACTGTAAATTCTAGTGTTCACAAGTCAAGTTGATCGTAAGCAGTAATACTGACAGAAATAGGACAAATCTTCCCATCAAGGAATTTATCTGAGATGCTTTTAACATGAATCTTGAGAGCTAAACAAGTTGAAATGAAAGATAGATATGAATCTAATGTGTCTGAAAGACAATGGGATGCCCATTAAAAGACAATCAATGGCCATAACACAGCCAAAATCGGGTCATCACTGTAGCTTTCCAGCTATATGTGACATAAAGCTTCACCGTAGATTGATGGAAATCAAAGAAAAATTATCAATGCTGGAGCAATTAAAATCCATTTTAAGTGATCAAAGGCAATAAATCTTAGAAATACAGGTCAAATCTGCTCATCAAACTGCCACTAAACTGGTCTCTATTGAGATGAAGGTTCACAACAACATAAATTCAGTTTGAAATGTGGATGTCAGAGTGTTCAGAAAATATTTCCTTAGCAAGACTAATGATAAGGCAATCAAGTTCTGTAACTCTAACCAAATATGCACAATGTTTTAATCATCAGACTAAAATGAAGCTCAACAGTTCTGTATAAACTGCTCGTGCAGTATGTGTTTTTGCTGAAGAGACATCAATAGTTTATCTTCTTGTTTTTCCTCATTACTTTCATTGACATCAAGAATATATTAAGTTGACGTAGAATGCACAAGTGGATGATAATAATGCATGAACATATTTCTGTTAGCCTTGTCAGAAATGTAGTTTTGGCCTACAAAATGCATGAATAGATGCCATCTTGTTCATTTTCTGTTGTTACATGTTAACAAGCATTTTCATTGTGAGTAAGTTTGTGGGAAATCTGTCCAATCACAGTCCAATTTTCTCTTCATCAGAGTTATGTCTGGGATGCAATAGCCAACACATTGAATAAGAAACATCTCCAATTTATTAAAATATAGGTTCCTTATGTTGAAAAATATAAGTTTTATATATTTTTAACACACTCTGTCAGGCACTATAGAGATATGATTATAGAAGGATTAAATCTGAGTAGGATGCACCAAACAGTTATTATTTATAAAAAAAAGTAAATGTTTTAAGTCTTGCATCATTATAAGAGAACAGCTCTTGTCCTTGCTTCATAATCGTGCAGAACATGTACATCATTGAACTTATCTAAGCCCTCAGTTAGAATCTGGTCATCACTGTACTCTTGCACTCTTGTTAACATAAAGTATCAATGTGGGTTTTATTGAAATTACACAAATTGTCAATGTTAGAGTAATTACAATCCATTTTAAGTCAATTCATAAAATGGCAATGCCAGAGTAAGTATATCTCCATCAAAGGCAATAAATCTTAAATACTGCCCATCATACTGTTATCACTAGGGCCATAAGTAGTATATACAAATGCGGGTTCTGGACCCTTTTTTTTTTATGTTCATGGAGATGGCTCACGCTGAGAAAATGGGTCTTTCTGGATACAGAAATGGGGGTTCTGGACCAGGGGTAGTCACTCCAACATAGACGAATGGGTATTTTTGGACCACTCAAGGGTACAAAATGGGGGTTCTGGGCCAGTGGGTAATCACTTCAGTGCTGGTTCTGGATGACTATTGGTTGCATTGGTCTTTACACATTATATAGTGGTTTGCTAATGTCCGTGTGCGTTTGTGTGAATGCCATCGGTGGAGTATCGTTTATTATCGAATGGGCATAGTCCTTTTTTGTTAATGAGTGTTGTAGATATTGGTAGTGCTTGTGTGTAATTATGGCTGGTAGCGATATGGGCGATGACAGGTCTTTCGACACCTTTAGCTTTTTTCATGATGGTTCAATCTTCAAGTGTCATACAGTACATTTTGGATCGAAATCCAATGAATTCAGTGATGGGTACACCATGAGTTTCATCCTTAAACTTTCCAAGCACTTTTTTATTATCGTCACAGTGGAAAGTGTAGTCTTGTAGATAATTGCTGAGATCGAACAGTTCTTGGTGTTGATACAGGTCTGCGTAGGCATTGTCGGTGTGAATTTTGTACATGAGCGAGTCTGTATCAGTCATGAGCAATGCTGCCTTGTCTCCATATTTGTGTTTGATGAAGTCATAATGAAACTCGAACATGAGCATTTTGGAGAGATCAAGAACTGCTGCACTGATGTAGATGGGTTTGTCCAGCCTGAGACTGGTTTCTCTGGACTCGATCACAACTAGATCGTCATCGAATATTTTCATGCTTAGAAAGGTATTGTTGGCCACAAGTTTATCTCATCATCATAGGTTTATGATAATTTCGATTTTCTTTCGATGCCTAATATTTTCCATGGCCGAACACGCTACTGTTAATGAGTCTGAATAAGTCTTTGTTGAACGCTGTGGTGGCACTGACTCGCTGTGTCATGTTGAAGTTGATGTACGTTTTCATCCATGGTGACTGAAAACTTGAATGCACGATGAACTTTATCGAGAACAAGTCCTTGCTGAAGAGCTTGTTCGAGTAGTCGATCATGAATTTTGTATTTGGTTTTGTTCGTAAAACTGGGTACCAGTTTTTTCACCTTGGCGTCTCCAAGTCTGAATTTGTTTTTCTGTTGCAGTTGTTCTCGAGAAAGCATCAAGTTGGTGACAAGAATTTGTTCAGCTCAGAATGGATAATCGTTATGGACATCAAGGTGATGTTGTGGATGTCCAAGGTCAGTTTAAACGAAATGGCCCCATTCATCGAGGTATCCTGCTTGTCTTTCTTCGAGGAACTGTTCTCCAGTGATCTACTGAAAATCTTCTACGGGAAGCAGGTGTGACATCGCTTAGCCATAGAGATTTTTTGGATCAAGGTATAGGATGAACACTGGCGGCTTGTCAGATCATAGCATTTTATATATTTGTTGTTGGCGATCTCGTGTATTTTGCTGATGACGGAGATACCGCATCATACCAACTGTTCAGTGAACATAAACATGTCTGGATCGGTAAAGAGTTCTAAGGTCACTCCAGATTGTTTGAGGAGGGTGTCCCATGAGACTCCTCGCAAGGAGAAATCACAGAGTGGATCGAGTTCATAATGGTCTATGCACCTGTGCCTGAAATTGTCAAGCACATCTGCGAGCAGGAGCAGATCCGTTTTGAGGTAGATGTCATGAAAATCTCCAAGCGTTTTGCAGTCAAATTTTTTCCATATCTTGTTTGCATATTGATAGTCATCGTCGGTGATCCCTGACAAGTGCAGATGGGAAAAAATGCATATTGGGGTGGCAGCAAGGTTTCATCGAATCTCGACCACGCATCAATGTTTTCGTAAGGATAAATTCCTTTTTGTTTGAGCCAATCCTCTTTGACGTCAAATCCCTTTTCAAGGTGTGTAAACTTAGGACATTTTCCAGTGAGTTCTTGCAGTGATGCTGGCATAAGCTGATCGCTATCAATGAAACGGAAAGGACCAATCGAGAATGACATGTACTTTTCAAAATTGTTGGGGATGCATTTGATTTTGGTTCACCATAGGAAGCCTGGATCTTTGAAGCGTAGCTTGCAATCAGCATGATCAGCTCCTCAATATTGACTGGTGATATGGCAAAGATCTCTGACTTTTTATCATGTGGCTTAAAGTATTCTTCGCAGATGTGGCATCGCTGAGTTGCTTTGTGTTGTCACAGTTGTCGTGGCATGAGTGGAATCATCGTTGCTGGATTTTTTCAGATGTTGTTGATGCATTTCCATTCAGCCACGAGTTGCTCAAAGAATGAGATGACACAATGCTTGTCTCAATGCTGACGATATGGAGAAAACCAACTTTCATTGGCGGAACAGCATGTTTTATATCTGATCACGCATGGGACATGTTTATGTCCCACTTGGGTGAAAGAATGGTCGGTATCAGGTGAGGGTCCTTCCACTTTCTTAAGGATCGCCTCTGAGTCGAAGTCGATATGGAAGGGTTTTGCGTATTTTTTGTGGTGGCTTTTGAACTGTCGTGTTTCATCACATGGCATCTGAATGGTCTGTAATTCTTGACAGTATCCCGGCGATACGTGGTCATGTAGTTTATGTTGTTGAGGAAAGCACTATAAGCAATGATAACAGAAATATCCATGACTCTTAAGTTGCGTGTACTGAGATCGGCACAACCGACTGAAGTCTTTGATGTACACAAAATCGTTCTGGTAATAAAGTAAATTGATGCTGTGTTGTGAGGCTGTTTTGAAGATCAGTGTGGGATAGACCACGCACTGTTTATCGTCTGCTTAATTTTCATCGAGTCCAAAAAAGTTGATGGAGAGTCCATCGTTGAATAATTCCAGCTGAGGGACATCTTTGACCGCCGCCGGAAAGGTTATCCTGTTGGTGTGTATGGTAATAAGATACGGCTTGTAGTTGGAGACGCGATCAACATGATCTTGAGCAGGATGTTTCTCTGAAGGGATCGCCCACACAAGACAGAAGTTATCATTGTTTTTACACTGAAGCATGATTTGGTCGCGATGATTTGCTTTAGAAGGGGTACGTGATTACTTCCACGCATCGGTGTAAATTTGGAAGTTTGAAACAATACAAAATTGACTCTGGAAAAGATCCATGCCCATCCTGACTCTTGATAATCTTCTATGCAACATTGGATAAATGACCATGCAACGTTGACGATGTGACTAAAATTGTCACTGTGATAAATGATCAACGATTTGGATTTCATCCACATATGAATGCTCTTTTGATCCATGGCTCACACAAAATAAACGTTGATAACTACTCCAAGTTTGATGGCTGTGTGTGCGCGTAGTTTTGCATCCACATTAGGTTTTAGAATGCGTTGAGTTCCTTATCAACTCCTTGCTGAACCACATGGTGATGATCGTAAATAAATCCTTTGTCGATGCCTCTGTATGTTTTTTTCAGTCCGTCTGGGTGGCGGCATTGCAGATGTTGTGGACAACTCATTAAGTTTTATCATAATATTTCTCAAATCGGCTCAGTGACGTCAACCTTCACTGGTTGCCAACCATGTCCACAATGAGATCGTCGACGGTTCTCATCTCGCCGATGAGCAATTGCATGTCAAAGGGGGCCCCATGAAGATACGAGCATACTTTACTGGGCATTTTCTGATATGACAGCATGGCATGCTTGGTGGGTTTTTTCTTTTTTTTTTTGGCCTCCAGTCGTGGCTTGATGCATTGCATCATCGTTTGTAAGGCAAGTCCTGCTCCGGACAGAATCAGCATCATTGGATTGGCCATCGCACCTGTGGACACTACACCTGTGGTGGTCACGATGACCAATGTCAATGAGATGACTCTCAGTATGCGCTTGTATTTCCTGTATGGGTGCTTGTACACATACGACTTTTCGATGGTAAAAGCGATAATACAACTCTAATTCGTGACGCTCTTCCGCCGACAAATTCTCATTGATGTTTTTGAAGTTGATGATGGGCTTCATCCTATGCTTATAAAACTGTGTTGTCAGTGTCATTTCAAAATACGACACATTCTGCCAATAAGTATTGTCGAACAAAAACTGGTAAAGTTCGATAGCAACTCGGACAATTTCCGCCATAGTGAAACCTATATTAATTGGATAACGCTAAAATAGTCACAATAATCTATGGATCGATACTAGACCAGATTATCCAGTGTAAAAATTTGGAAATAACCCAATATTGAACGTGGAATACTTCATGTTTGCGGTGGATATTTAAAATTCAAGCGTCATGAAACCAATTGGAGAGGTACCTTCGTAAAGAGCATCAGCAGTGCTATCATGTTTCATTCCATCTAACCTCCATGTGAGAATGCGCTGTGCTCCAAAGTTGCGCCCATGCACTTGAAATTTCCAGATGGCTACTGCAACAGGTAACTGCACCTAAAGCCAGACATTTTATGTAATTTCAGCAGCGGACGCCACCAGGTGATTTGCAAAAACATAATAAGCCTGGTAAGAGCCTGAGAATTCCGATGATGCTGATAAAAGGAAAAAAAAAAAAAAACCACATTGGTTTCCACTATTTCCTATGAGTGTTGGAATGTGCCCAGAGCTGTTTCTGACACGACGAGTAGCCACGTACATTTTCATGGCTATTTCTTTGTTTGCCGTTGGTGAATAACCCATCACTGAGATTTTAGCTCCAGTGGCTATGGTGAGATTTCCTGTAAGTGTTCCTCTGATGGTAGATAACACTGTGCCACCAACTGCGAGTACGACTATATCGCCTGGGTGTTATCCGTGATTGGCCATGTGGTGGGAAGTCCGTATAATTTGGGGTTTTCCATCGATGTCATTCTGTACAAGATAATCTTTGTATTATTGATGGTCAAAAGATGATCATAACCATCAGTTAACTCTGAAACCTTCAAAGTTCTGGACTACGACTGATGTATAATTTCCACTCAGCTGGATGTGCATCTTCCGAGGTTATACTTGGAATAATGACTTAAAACCTTGGACGTCCGAGGTTTTTCCATGGTTTTCCTAGGAAAACCTGGGAAACCTCTGACAATGCTGATATTTTGTCCAAGGTTTTATAAGCAAACGTCGGATATTATCTCGTACATTAAAAAAAAAACCCTAGGAAATACCTAGGACAAAACCATGGACATGAGAACTTAGTTTCTTTTTGCCTCGGAAAAACCTCGGAAGTAAGAACTTAGTCATTTTTAGCTTGGGCATGGCTCGGAAATGTAGACTTAGAAAATTTTTAGCTACAGAATGGACTTGGTCTGTCTTAAATGTGCACTTAGAGATTTCTCTATATTTATTAAGAACGTATTTTTACAGTTTATTAAAATGAATAATGTTTGTGATTACCAAAACAACTAACAAGTCTAGGATTTGAATTAAAAAATTGACTTCATGTTGATTGATTGATATAGGTTTTACAGTGTACCATCTCAGTTCAGGCATCATGGTGCCAAACAGGATCACAGATTTTGGTTTCACATCTTATTTACATGGAGATAAAAATATGAGACAAAGAACCAAAACCTACATACATGCTGGAATCCCCCAGTTAGAAAAATTCTGTGCATTCATACACTTTTACCCACTTAGCAGCAGGGAGGGTGAACCCTACAAATTGGGTTTTGAGCACACATATCTAAAAATAAAGATTCACATGAAAAAAATTAAAAAAGGAGGTCAATAACGTCAAACTGAAACCTCTAACTTATCGAGATTCTCTCCACAGTATTACTGCGGCATTAGTTCGCGCTGTCATTTCGCCGTTGACTCCGTGTTTATAAAATTTTATGAGTGTTCGTTTATGTAATTGTGCGCATCATTTTTGTTAGCCCACCCTCCCTGCTGCTGTAATTAAACCATTGCGTTATATCAATAATGATCGGTGAAGCTCACTCAGCAAGATTAGCTCGAGAGCGACAAGAAGCAATTAAGAAATATCTACCTGTCCATGATCACGTCAAACAACAATTACAGCAACGTCAACAGACCCAAGAAGAATTTACAACATCTGCAGAACAATTATTTAAACCCATCACTGAAACCACGAAGGGTATTGTCCCTGTGTTAACTGAGATGGCAAAACAAACTGAAAAAATAGCGCCGCGAACTAAAAAAACAAAAAAAAATCTACGAGAACTTCCTGCCAAGCTTTCAGCATCCATAGCTGCGGCGAGCGCGACCGCGCCAGAGACAGATCAAGCAGAAGATGATGATGATGATGCAATCGCTGAAGCCCAAGCCAGCGCTGACGGCGCCAGGATTAAATTATCTGATAAATTTAATGAGGTTTTCAATGACAGCTTCGCAAAGTTTAACATAAATAAATTAGCTGAAACCGCTTTTTTATCTTATGATGAACGAAAAAAATTTCTAAAACCTGAGTATGCCGACGAGAATATAAGTAGCGAGAAATGGTACAAATGGATTTTTCATTTATGTTTTAATGTTGATCAAGCTCGCAGCAGCGACAAAAGATATACGACTTACAGGACAGCTATAGCGAATATGGCGTCGACTTTTCAGGAAATGCAACAACGTCAACAAGAACCAGAAAAATCAGTATTTGACTATTTTAAATCTAAAAGCGTTGATGCTATTCAAAATCCATCCTACACAGAAGCTATTGCATCAAAATATGAATTTCGACATAAATATTTAAAACCTGAGTATGTAGAAGAATTTAAACCTGATGACTGGATTACTGCTATATATCTCGTTTCTAAAAATACTGAAAAACTAGATGACTTTGGCGATTATGATGAGTTTAAAGAAAATGTAATGAAAGAATAAAACCTTCTAAGGAGAAAAAACCTAGCAAACCAACTTCATCAACGATTCCGTCGGCGGAACCAGTTCAACCCCAAGGTCTCTTTGGTAGTGTTACATCTTATTTTAAAGGCAAAACTGGAAGTGGTCTCACTCGAGAAAGTAAAACTTTCGTTACTTGTCCCGACAGCGTCATCGCTGACATAGATAGATTAGAAACTCTCGTTGGTGGAAAACGAGCTGGTAATAATTCTCGCGAAATTATTAATGAAATCACATCTATGTCAACGATTATTTACCGGTGGCATCATGGATGCTAACGTGTATCGGTCTCTCATCGATGAAATTACTGATGATTATCATAGCGACTGAATGTCACTGATTAAACAGTTAGATATAATTATTATAATAGATGATCATACACGCAGATCAACGTAGATCAATTATGGTCAGGGTGGTTAATAGTCGATTACCCGTCTAGGAAGGATTTTATGGAGATGGATTCGGTGACATCATTAGGGGTTTATTTATGAAAATTGCCCCAAAAGCAGCACCGACTGCAAAGCAATTAGGCATGAAAGCCATAGATGCTGTTCGTGATAAAGGTCTTAAAATGGTCGGTGATGTTGCCGGTAAAGTATTTTCTACGATCCAAGATAGACTATCTCGATTAGCGCAACGAGTGAAGGGCGCTCTAACACGAAAGCGAGTGCCACCAGCGCTACCGTCGACCGCAGAGATGCCTGCGCGTGTTAGTAAAGTAATAAATGATGCAGCAAACGAGAAACTAGCAGCAATGACGCTGTCATCGACTTTACCGTCAACGACTGATGGGGAAAAAAATATAGCAGCAAGTTTGATAGCGGGAAGTGGTCTTCGTATTAGACGATGATCAATAACATAACATGTTTAAACGCGAATCTGATCCCGCATTTGACATGGAGGCGCCAGTTCTCAAAGAGGAATCTAAACGTGATTTTCAATTTTATTCTTACGATGCACGAATGCCAGATCAGCACGGACGAATTGAATTACAGGTTCAAGATACAAGTAGATATTTCTATCCCGTGGAGGCATTTATTGAAGTTGAAGGTAAAATCGTAAAAGCGGATAATACCGAATACGACAACGATGTTGGTTTTGGTTTTGTCAACAACGGTATTATGGCGTTGTTTGACAGTGCCACGTACGCCATCGACGGAAGAAACATTGAATCCATTCAAAAAGATGTTGACGTTGCCACGACAATACTTGGTCTTGCACGATACAGCGATGATTATTCAAGATCAGCTGCTCCATCCATGATGTTTTTCAAGGATACTTCTGATCATCCGAGTCACAAAAATGTAACCATCGGCAACATACGAAATGCCGCAGGAACCGCAGAAACTCTCGCAGTAATATCCATAAACGCCAATTTTAACCTCGGATTTGCATCGCGGAAAGCAATGATCAAGGACAGGATGTTTTCTTGCGCGATTCCACTGTCACACATCTTTGGATTTTGTAGGGGCGTCAGAAAGGTCATTTTCGGAGCCAAACATACAATTGTACTTGGACGAAAAGCAACCGACGATGATGCATTATGGCACATTGAAGGAGCTGACGCAGGTGCAACTGCAGCACTTCATGGTAAAGTAATATTAACAAAACTTTCATTATGGATGCCAGTAATGACCCCCGCGATGACCGTCGAAGATCAGTTACTCACTTTTATGAGCGTCGGTGGTAAATCAGCGTTGTCATGGTTGGCGACAACCACGGATGCCATCCAATGTGCCATCAATGGTTTATTTACGTGGCAAATAGCATCGCAACAGGGCGTCTTTGCACCGCGACATAAATTCATTGCTTTCCAAAGTACTGCATGATTAAACTCACAAATACGTTCCGCGATGATATTTGACAAACTTGGTGTCAGTGAGGTGTCGCTGCGAATAAATGGACATCAAGAACCCTCCGAGGATATTTTGTTAAATATTGAGCTAAATCATGTGGCGCGTGCATATCATCAATTGATGTCATTTATGGGGTGTGATCAAAATGTTGATACTGGTTTACAAATATCACAGATCTAGATTTTATAACGTTATATCCGATTTATTATTTTTCGCTGGAACATTTGGATTTCTTTAGACAGTCCATCGTTGACATACATTTTCAAGCTCGTATTAATAGAAATATCATAGACATACCCACGTACAGAGCAATTGCTGTTATATTAACCGATAAAGCAATGCTCCTTGAAGGTGTTGGTGGTTGCATGAGGGTCGTTGATGCTCCCGTAGAGAATATGCAAATGCTGATTTAAATCAGTATTTAGAAATCAAATATACATCATAAATGTCATATCACCATGTTAGTGTCAGTCTGACCCCGGGTCAGATTCAACGATTACAATCACCGTTAGCATCACGATGCGAAACAAAAATAACATTAAATCATGATCAAATGTCCGGCGCAAATAAATTATCGTTGACCAAATGTCAATTTAAAAAATTTAACGAAGCTAAACACGCCAGCAAAGGAATACGATTAAGTTTTTCCGTGGGCGCCATCAAGGATTCTATTAAAACCGGCGGAATATTTCCGTTTCTCGCAGCGTTACCCGCGTTGATAGCGGCGGCGGCCCCCACGGTCGCAAAAGCAGCTGCGTTAGGTACTGTTGGAGCTGCCGCGGGAAGGTTATTCAATAAAGTGACTGGCGGATCCATATTAAAAAAAAGACGACGACGAGTCGGACGTGGATTAAGACTTCCAGGATCTCGACCTCACGTTAGTCGCGGATTAAGAATTGCAGGGTCTCAAGGATAGTTCCACTATCGAATTTTGATTTACTCAATGCTGCTGCGCAGTTGCGTACAAAGAATTTTAGAGGTGTTTTTATGCGTGGAATTGTTTATTTTGATTCGTATGGGTTGGCGCCACCTGTAGAATTTATGAAATATATTTCACCAGTATGGAACGTACCAGTGTGGTATTCAACGTTACCCACGCAAACCATGTTTGATCCGCCAATACGTGGCCGTGAAGTATTATCGGTTCTTGATGCAATATCAAGATCGACAAAACCACCTCATAAAGCTGTACATGAATATACTATTGAATGACAACGACAGTAAATATAATGGTTGATATTTATGGAAGATCTTCCACGGGCACTCGCACCAGCAAGAGCAGTGACGATATCGATTTATCAAAATACGCCACCAAAGACGATCTTGCCGATATCATGAATTTATCTGGAGTTGACTGAGATGAAGTTGTTATTTTTCAGGATAAATTCGGTGTCTTAAGGACGAGTAATATCAAGTGGATCGATATAATTCGTAGAGTTCTTGGTGCCACCACGGATAATATTCCAGTATTTACTGACGGTGGTAGAATCAGAGACTCAAATGTATCAATCGCAACTATCTGAGACGAAATTAAAAAAAAGTGTCACTGATCGTTTAAAATCCGCAGGTGATACAATGACAGGTGTACTTAACATGAATGGAAATAAAATCGTTGCTTTAAGATAACCAGCAGGTGATGAAGATGCCGCAACAAAGAAATATGTGGATGATAAAAATATTCCTACCGATGATAAAGTAAATACACTTCGAGACGAGTATGACGTTCATGTAAATATGTTTACAAATACTCGTAAAAATTTTCAAAAACTTAATAAAACCGCTGAAGAATTCTTTGGAAGTCCACCAACCGTTGACATAAAACTCACCGACATTAATACAAAACTCAATGATATTGTCAGTGGAATTCCTAATATCATTGAAAAAATGAATCTGATTAAAATTCCACACAAACAAATTAGCAACATCACGTACACGGTGGCGTCTGGGGTATCAACGTGGACACTGCGCGATAACACTCTCGAACATACCGCAGAAGTAACTGGGCTGTACAGGCTGTCCATGTATGATTTGGAAATTACTGCGGCCACTTCATCATCGCCGGATGTATATCATAATCCTCTACTGGTGATGCTAACCAAGGGCACCAAAGAAACATTTACGTTGATATCAATGGAAATATCCCCAAGATGTTACTAGTGGTGTCTGGAATTTATCACTGTCTTAGACAACAACAACTAAAGTATAATGATAGACGCTGGCACTGATTGCGCTCACAGATACAGATACGATCAAGTAATAACATGGCAGAATAAATTAAAAACTATCATCGACAATTATACAGCAAAAATAAAGAAATATCGTAGACGTGCAACCGTCGTTGACATCATGGTTTATTCGGTTTCTACGCTAGTTGCTGGAACCAGCGTAGTATTATCAACGTTGACGATGACGGCGCCGATCGTTGTAACAATCATTCTTTCATCGTCAACGTCGATCGCTGGAATATTTAATATTATCGCGAAAAAGATAAATACGTGCTTGAATGAAAAATTGAACAAGTATACGATGAAATTACATACTGCAACAACCGCATATTCTAAATTGTCATTGTTGATTTCTTCGTCACTTAATGATGGAATAATATCCGATGAAGAATTCAGTATCGCAATAAAGATCTACAATGAAGTATTCGACGACAACGTCGTCGACAATGTCATGGTCGGTGATTTAAAACAATAATAGTATAATAATGACATCGTTCGATCAGCGATCACAGGAATTATTACAACAGATAGTCACTAATACTGCTCCGTTAAGAACCACAATGATATCAGCGAGTTCAACTTCGCCTGAATTCAGTATTAATTTTCCAATTGCAATACCAGCTTCCGAGATAGGTCTGGCGCAATTACGGGTTTATTATAGATGGCCAAATATTAGGTCAAATTCGTCTGGTGGACTACAACCGAATAATACATTAGTATTTGCAAATAAAAACAAACTCGATGGAACTCCTGATTGGCAAGTAGTCAGTATACCAACGTGAAGTTATCAAATAGAGCAGATCAATGAAGAATTCCAGCGCAGAATTAAATCCATCACAGGAAAAGAATCAAAGATTGCCATTACCGTTCACGAACCAACGTTGTCGTCGGCGATTGAAATATTATCACCAGACTACTCCGTTGACATATATCAGTCGTCGGTGAGAACCGTGCTGGGATGGACTGATTTTAAACCTCGTTATGAAGGTCCGCCAGAACTACGCTTGGAAGAGTTTTCAACGACGGAAAAACATTTAGTAAAAATACCCGAATACAGAAAAAATTATCCATGGACCGATAATAGATTTTTCCTTGATCATGATGATGTACTTATACTATCGCCGAAAATTTTTCATTTAACATATCAAAGTCAATCAAAGCCTGATGAACATGGTAGATATGAAGTATATTCTGTTCATGAAAACATTGATAAATATTTTGATCCAATCACAGATGAATTTAATAGAATACATGAATACACGAAAAATCTCATAATTAATTTAATAACAAATTACAACAATGATGTAAAAAAAATATCGTTGATATGATTAAATATCTAAACGCGATATTTGATTATAAGCGTATGTATGATGTGGTTAGTAGAAATTCTTTATTTATTTTCAGAGAATTTGCGAAACAAAATAAAATTTATAGACTTAATGAAAATCATACTGAAAATTATCGATGTAAAGTTAGACCAGATGCTATGAAAATTGAACTCAATATTGAAAATTTATTTCCAGAAATCCTCAACGCGCGGAAAAAAATAACCCCACCGGCAAGTATTCTCAAATTTGATAACGATCCGCATTCAGGTGGTCGTCATGTCGCCCCGGGCATCGTTAATATCACATCAACGATCGCTGTCAATCTAGTATGTGACGTCGTCGATGGTAGTTATCAAGTGGACACTGATAAATCCAATCAGGCCCAACAAGGATATATATCCTCTACTCGTTTACCCCTCAAGTTCTTCCAGGTTATTTGAATGTATCAGAACCAATCAACGTTGTTTATCTGCGATGTCACAGTCGTCTTTTATCACGGATACATTTCAAACTTACTGACCAATCTGGCCACTTGCTCGATCTTAGGTCGGAGTCGCTGTATATAAACCTGTATGTACGTTCGTGAGCGTCATCTTAAGATCGTCGATCGTAGATCATCACGTTCGTAATGACTTCGTCATCGTAGTCCGTGATTACATCACGGCGGAAAACACCAAGCAAAAAAAAAAATATTTCATTGGCGACTATCATTGTTGGCGGAAGTATACATTTTTTATATAATATATAATAATTGTACACTTCCATCAGGCTTCAACAATAATTATTTTTTTACGGTTTAAAATCAGCTGGAACAACTCTACAAGTGGGTATTCTAGATTCGTCGTCGTTGTCACTGGTGACACAGTCACTACAGTCACACTCAACGACATCGTCGTCGTCTTTATCTTTAGCCAGTAATTCTTCCACGTCTTTGTCCATCAACTCCGTCATCGCCATGAAATCTTTCAGTTGTTTTCTATGAGCATGTACGAGCCTTTTCGTTTCGTATTCGTGAGATAATTCTAACCTAACCCGCTCGATGGCCCGTGATAACGGCACAAATAATTTCACCTGCGTATCCGTGATTGCTGCCAGTGATCGTAACATTGCCTGTTGGATCAACTTTATGAATCTATAATCGGAGGGCAAGGTATATTTATTTTTTGACCTCCGAAATTGTAATGATTCAAAATCACTCATTATTTTTTCAGGATCAAGCTGGTCAGATATTTTTACGCCGCTGTTTTGTAATTTCTTAATAGCAGAAATAATTGATGTGATGTTTTCGTGATTCATTATTTTATATATCACAAATTATTTGTTTAAATAAAAATATATTTCTGAATAAATATACTTTTGAATTAATGTGAATAAAAAATATTTCTGAATTAATCAGAATAAAAAAACAAAAGGAAGTACCTGCCGAGCAGGTTGATGGCGTCGTATATGTAATTGTTGGATTGCGGGGTAATAAAAACACCCCCTAAGTGAACCCCGGCGCTTTGAGGTTCAGGGGTGCCAGGTGAGTTATACACCTGGAATTAGTTTTTTTTTTTTTTTACAATCTCATATATCGTCATCAAC
>JAECUM010082666.1:0-14035 GCA_016617855.1 Megalonaias nervosa | reverse complement strand
TTATGTTAAGTGATTTGGAAACGATTATGATGAGCTTTAGAGATAAAATAACTAGACAATTAAAAGGAAGAAATGAAGTACCATGTAAATAAGTTCTCTACAGAGAAAGTGGAAAGTTTTGAAAATGATGTGCAAAAGTTACATACAGTAAAATGAAGAACCAAAGACGTTCAAGCCAAACAGAACAGAAATAGAAACCCTCGGTAATGAGCTGCAGGGGATTGTCAAATGGCTAAATATGCCTGTATTAAAATCAATGTAAATAAATAAACAGAACAAAGAAACAAAATATCCCAGTAATGAGCTGCTGGGAATGGTCAAATGGCCAAATATGCATGCACTGAAATCAATATAAAAAAATAAACAGAACAAAGAAACAGAACAGCCCAGTAACAAGCTGCAGGCAGGAAGTCAAATGGCAAAAGATGCTGATCTTGAAGGCAAAATAAATACCAATGGACAATAGAAAGATTAATTTGAATTCTATGGGATGCAAGAAGATAAACATGAGGATTTTATTGTCAAAATATGCAGTATAGTTTGGGAGTCTAGTATGCTAACTGATACTGGCCTATATGAGATCCTTGCCACACACCATACCATTTCGAAAAGGGCTGGCGCTTGGCCACTGATTACTAAATTCATGTACAAGGAGACCAGATATGAAATCATTCAGAAAAGATAGAGAATCAAGGAATATTTAAACTCATGATATAAAATATCATTACAGATATGAATCTGGTATTGTTTAACAGAATGAGAGAGCATGAGGATATTGCATTTTCTTGATACTTCATTGAGAAGATTTGCAAAAAGTCAAGGAACTGAGAAAATTAAGATTTACAGAAAAGCCAAGGAAACACAGAAACATAACATTTACAAAAAGGTCAAGGAACACGGAAACCTAAGATTTACAGAAAGGAGAAAGAACACTGAAAAGAAAGATTTACAGAAAGGCCAAGAAACACTGGAAAGTAAGATTTACAGAAAGACAAGAAACACAGAAAACTCATTAAATTTGATATCTTCAATGACATAATGACAAGGCATGATTATGTAAAATCTAAATTATAAAACTGCTTCATATACAAATAATAATTAAATAGTCAAACCTATCAACAGCAGCCACCCATGGAAAAGGCAAAAGTGGTCTTTGTAGACAGGTGACATCTGAAGTCAGGTCTAGTTCTCAAACTTGGTTCATGACAAATTTATGTTCCATGAACTCAACAGTATTAGATTATTATCAGCAGTAGTATTTCACATGTATTATTTTTAGCATTATTATTAGTAGTAGTATTTCACATGTATCATTTTTAGTAGTAGTATTTCACATGTATTATTTTTATTAGTAGTATTTCACATGTATTATTTTTAACAGCAGTAGCACATTACCAACACACATGTATTAGTTTCACTCATTAACAAAAAGTAAAATAACAAAATTTAACAAAATAAGTTCTAATAAAGGATACTGTAACCTCACTTGGACTTCTTGACTCGTCAATGATAAAAGATGGTATGTTCTCTCCAGTAGAGAAATAACTGTACATTTATCAGTACCAAACCCTGCTTGTCCTTTAATGTCTCATACAACCAACCTGATAATTTAAGTACACCACTATCAAATCAAGAAAACTACAACTGCGTACATGCATTAATTTATGCATCATGCTCTCTCTTACTCCCTCTCCCTCTCTCTCACATACACACACATGCAAACACCTTTATTTCATTATCTGAAAAATGGCTCATAAATAAAATTACTACTTGACAGCTTACCTGTGATTGTGAAACACAGGACTTTTTGTCAGGGCAGGTGGTATAATTAGGCATGAAAACAGGTGTTCACACTTCAAACAATTCACACTTTAAACAACTGATGGATTAAGCAGTTGCTCAAACTCACAGGGATCAAAAGAGACAGTCAGCTTTTGTTTGCAACCTTTGATGATTAGGTAATGAAAAAAAAGCTTCCTGGGGCTATTATTGGTAGCACCTACCACTGGTCCAAGTTTCCTCTAACCCTTCCGAAATAATTTATATTTCAGCATTTATGGCTCCTATTTTTTTATTTGAGGTGACCTCTCTTTTTAACATGCTAAATACATGACATGCTCTCAGAAAAGCCAATTATTTGTATCCCCAGCAGATTTTTAATTCCAGCACTGCATTAATGTTGCCTTAACTTCACAGTGCACCGTTTCTGCCATATTGGCATGTATACAATTCAAAACTGAAGTATATTTGTTGTCTGATGACACCTGGCGAACAAAACAAATGATACATGATCAAGAGGTTAGTTAAAACTGATGACACTGAAATTTCAATGCATATTTTCTATGGGGAGGTTTTTTAAAAAATTTTTTAACCCAATCCTGCTTACATTGCGATGCAATTCTTTGGACCCCGAGCATTGCGTTATAACGGGTTTTACCGGAATTTGTAATTATAGTGATGTAATTCTAGGTACTCTATCAGTTTGAATTACAATACATAGTTTCTGATGTGCTCATGTGAATTCATATGGCTAAAATGGTGTGCAGACCAAGAAGAGCACAAAAACATTAAGCAAATGACTGATCATTTAATTACATCATTAAAACTTTGAAGTTTAATTTCACTGTTGCCGATAAAACATTATGATAACTATTTGCTGATGATGAACTGAAGCATTCAAGTAACTGAACTGGCACAGAGCCAGTATATATATGAAAATATGACTTTATGCAAGTAATGTTGGTGCATTTTTTATTAACGGATTTTCTCAGTAGGGCCAATCACTCTCTAGCTTTGTTACAATAATCTATTGATAGGATTACAAATTTTTGGTTTTAATATTTTTGTATGTAATTTTATTCATGTCCTGAATTGGCTTTATATTATCTGCTTTGCTGTTTCTTTTGAATTTTTTTTTTAAATTATGATGTAAGAAAACAAATTGTCTGATCCAAAAATTAATATCATAGCATATTTAGATTATTTGCTATAAATTGTATATTTTCCTTAATTTATGTGACCAATGAATTGTGAAAACAATGCAGTGAAGAGATCTGTCATAAACAAAGAGATGTCCACTATTATTACCTCTTGACTGGTTCACTTAGAGTTTCAAACTAATTTTCTGAAGAAAATATCACAAGCATGGCAGTTAAAATAAAAAAAAATGTATTTAGAAGTCCTTTCACTGACTCTAGTTTCAAAACATATTATTAATTACTTAAAGATTTTTGAAGCTTCAAAACACAAATATTCATTTGCCCATGTGTCAGTAATCATAAATATATTCCATTTCTACTCAAAGGACATTCAGGTGATAAATCTGTATTACTCTTTCTTCCTTTTCTATCTTCCTTTGTACTTCTCTCTCTTCATTATCTCTCTGCCTGTCCCTTTCCTCTCTCTGCATTTGTATTTCTCTCTTCTTCATTTGTGTTACATGTAACTAGGTCAAATGCACACAATCTTCCTTAACACCTTTCCTATAGTTAGAGCCTACAATCATGGCAGCCTGTACTCTGCTACTGATTTAAAAAATGAAAGCACCAATGAAATGCATACAACTTAATAATTTCATTCAATGATTTATAATTTCTAACTCGACTGCTACCAAGTGATCCATAACATTGTCACTTTCTTTGCAATTCAAACCTAATGAAAACCGACACTAACAAAGTATCCATATTTGAGTAGGCAAGTATGTGATGTTCACACAATAAGAGTGATGTTCATAGTGTTCTGAAAGCTACAGAAAATTCTGTACATTTCCGTAATGTTGACATAAAAGGGCAATTTCACCACCCCCATTTCATCAAGTTTGTTGAAAATATTAGAATTAGAAACTGCATCATTGGATGCTCATGATAAAGTTTTTACCTTCTATGCATGTGTATGCTTGCATCCACCCTTTCACTGTCAAATGGGCTCTTCCAGTATTCAGAAAATGGCAGTGAACAGGCTCCTCATTAACAATGAAAATTTCCATTTCATTGAAATGTGAAGAAAATGATGTTGGGGACTGCATAGAATTATAAATCAATGCATGAAATATGTGAGTTTTGTATATCTTTTTTATATACCTGATGCATTTTGTTTTAAAAAAATTGATGGATTGTACAAGCCGCTTGGAGTTTAGGCTGAAGCTATAGAATCTGCATTGTGATTTTGAAAAGGATGAACGATACCCCACAAACAAATAAAGAAATACTCATAGTCAGATCCCTGAATGGATTACTTCACAGTACCCAAATGCTTTGCCATCCAATGCGGTTAGTCTTTAAAGACCTAAGGCAGATATCTAGGGCCATATAACCAAATAGAAAGTTATGCTATAATAATTACCAGGTTCATACAATACTGCCAATAAGTACCACCCTACAAGCTGACACTGTGCCTGTGGATAGAACTTGGTTGTTTAACATGTTAAATCATGTCTGAAGGTAGTCCCACAATGTAAGACGTATCACATGTTATTTATGTTTCAGTGCTACATCTTAATGCCCAAATAATGGCCTTGTTTAGTGTGTTCCGATGTCAGTTAACATCAGAACAAGTAGTCACAGTTTCAACAATATTTCATACACTTGGCAGCCCATATCGACACTCTTCCACAAATTTATGTGTAATTAATATACTTACTGTGCTGTCATTATCCTGGTGGAATCAAAATCTGACACTAGCAAATGGATGCATTTTCATGTTCCATTGACCTACATTTGAATTTGTTGAAATGCAATGGTAGCTGGGTATGCCGAAGTATGTTCAAGTAGGTTCATGTGGGGATATGTTTGTTGAATGACACAAAACATTACTTACTGTACCAATAGGCACTACAGTCATAATATATTTTTTATTTGTTTTGTTAAAGAATAATACTTCAACTTAACCATTAAGGCCAACGAAACTTGAAAACAGGTCCATTTGCTTGTGTGAGAATTTGAATTTATTAGGAAAAGACATTAAAGTAAGTAAAGTCTAATACATTATAACTTTAATTTGTAGAAAAGTGCCAATACAGGCTGCCAAGTGTGAGATATTCCTGAAAATTTGACTTTCGTTACAATGTCAGTCGACATCAAAACATACTACCCCATGCCGTTGTATAGGTCTCACTGGATAGTTTCATATTTTGACACCTCCCTAATTTTTAAGGTAGAAGGCACGAACCTAATTATCATAAGCCTAGCATTTATAAATTCACACAGAAGCTAAATCTGTAATGTGGTTTAGATTTACTTTGAGTTAGGCTTGAAAATGGGTTGACTTGTTTGGTGACTGCCTGTCACAGTTAGACTAGCATTGGAGATCAAATGCATAACTTGTGCTGCAAATGAATAGCTGACTTCGCTTACGTATTTATGTATGTCTGCTACAGAGGTAAATATCTAAAAATCGAGATGGTTGAGGGGTGATGAAAAGTATGCTAATTTGTTATAGTACTAGTGAACTTTATTCATGCATAAGGCACATACTTATTCTTTTAGCTGCCTTGTCACAGGAAAATATTCAAAATAGCTATTTGCTGTCAAAAATGAATGTAAAAAAGAGGGGTTGGTGGCAGTATTGGTTCAGTATAAAAGTCACCAGTTGTATAAGAAATTAACCTGACTGCCGCAGTCAAAATCTCACATGCATGCTTTTTACAAAAATCATTAGTTTTTATTTGTATCTTCAGTGTAAAATTATTCTCATTTTTCTGCAATAGGTCAATGTCGGATGAAAATTCATCAGATAAACTGTCCAGTGAGACCATAGGCAGTAAGACCTCGACGCCCAAAACATAAATATCAAAGGCGAGGTCTTACATTGTACGACAAATCTGAAGTGAAAAAGGGTCAGAGAGAAACCACGTATGACATTTTATCATTAAAATAAGAAGAAATTTTTTGAAAACACGAAATAACCTTATACATGTGTGTATATTTATAATACAAATAAGGTTATTTATTGTTGTCACAACTGTTCGTCGAATTTTATCAATAAAAACTCCTATGAAACAAACAGTTGTGAATGAAATTTTCTGATGCTGATGTTTTCGGTTCTCCAGATGACTTTGTTTACAACAATTTGTAATCACCAGACGTATATTCTGCTTCTGACCGCCCCTGGACTGCGAATAATAATACAAAACACTTCAGACTTGAAACAAGGATGCTCCTATTGGCCACCATGACAGTCGTATAACCGTGTTGAAGCCAAATTTTGACGAGTAAAATTTTATCCGCTCATAGATTGAGTAATAAGTTTGACCTGGTATGTGTTCTAGCGAGGTACACAGCAATTCTAGTCAGCCTGTAATATGGTGTTTGTGTTGTTTGTTAACCTTTGTTGCTATAGAATGAGACGGATTTATGTTTAGAATTCAGTTGAACATAGTCCCCAAAACGTAGGCGTGGTAACTTTGGGTGAACGATTTTCTTTTCTAAATGAGCCAAAACGTACTACATGTAGTTCCGTCAAATCATGAAGAATGTTAAATATCTTGGGCTTACCATTGGGTTATGGAACCAGATGTGTGTGTGTGTGTGTGTGTGTGTGTGTGTGTACTGTTACGACTAAGCAACGGAGAAGAACAAAAACGCGGTGAGACGAAACACCCAAATCCACACCAAATCCATATCAAATCCACCGCAATCGACAAGATATTGACAAAGTTTTTCTTTTGTTCGGTATTAATAAAATTTCATTATCTGCATTAATATCGTTCATAAGTAAGGTGTCTGCGACCTTAGCACATGCTTCAAGTTTAACTTGGCGACGATGTGCGAGTAAAACGTTAAACGTATGTGTGCTTATTTATAACATTCCTGAAATTAAATGTAATATTAAATGTTGTGATACATTATGGATGTGTATTATTGTTGTTTACCAACTTCACTTACTTCTATGAGTTGGACGACATAGTGAAATAAGACTATGAATGACAATCGTAACGTACATGCACAATATATTGTACATCCATAGGATGCTAGGTCTTGCTGGTTTGAAAGACATAGTGAATAACCAGGGCCCTAGAGAGCGATCACGGGCCTAGGGGTAAGAAACACCCGGGCTTCTCCTAGTTCTTGTTCAAACAAAATTTTCCTTTTATAAAATTAAAAAGGTTGTTCGGGCACAGGGGATATATTCCCTCTTGTCGCCCCTGTGAATAACCAAGTAAATATATCAGCCATCTACGGCCTACATTTGCGAATTCGGAATTTGGTATGGAAAGAATTTCGATTGACTCTTTTAAAACACATATTCATGTTCAAAACGCCAACGTTTTCGTAGTCTGCCGATTTAATTTAATTAGGTATTTATACTAAGTTCTTTTAAAGTGTTTTTTTTAGCTCCTCGGTCGGGGTTTGAACCTACCACCTCCCGATTCCGAGGCGAACGCTCTAACGACTAGGCCACCGGAGCTGTGCCACTCTAGCAGCAACATTTCTGATGCAATGTTTATCAGACTTGGAATTTATGCTTATATCATCAAGATCGTGTTCAAACTCGATGAATGAGATGCATACATATTAATGGGTTCATCTTGCATCTGATTGGTTGAGCTTGATACTAATCTGTGATTCTAAATGAGTTCCAATGGTATTCCGAACCTATTGTGCTGATGTGACAATAGTAAGGAATAGTTTGATGTGCTAACAGTGTTGATGTATGACACTGATATAATCCAAAATGTCTTTAAATGAATTCACAATAAGTCCAAAATAGTTACTAAGTCCCGAAATTTATGAACACCCTGTAATTCCAATAAATAATTGAAATAAATAAATTAAATCATCTCAACAGAACACAACTAAAGCTGATTCTACTAAGACTGATGTTTAAGATACGGAATAACTAATTATCAGGTAAACATCCCTTACATTAAAAAAACTATGATGCAATTTCAGAACCAGAATGAGGTTCAAATATTAATTTCCAGATCATTCTGTCACGTCAACAAGGTCAGGTCCTTTAGCAGGTAACAAATTCGAAATTAGGTCACCTGTTGTTTTTTCAGGCAGAAACCCATGACCTGGACTAAAATTCCATCAAATTCCTCAACAAGACTTATTCTACATATTCCAAGGTTAAAAAAAAGCCACAATAACTATTCAATTAAAAGTACATCCCACTATCTTGAAGCATTGTAAAGTATTTAAAAATGACCCTTGCAATCTATAATCATAATTAACACGCCTAATGTAACACACATACTATTGATATATATAACAGTATATGTGTGTGTCATTATTTATATGCAAAGACTCCTTATCAGTAACCTTTACTATTAACCACAGGAATCTGACGTTTTGTTTTTAAAAAGAAAAACAGCAAATAGTTTCTGTAAAAAATCCTTAATACCAATATGTGTGTGTGTGTTATAAGTTATTATAGTATAGATGATAGTATATATTATTTAATAGATGCTAGTAGTTTAAAATATATCTCCTTAACACAAGCCCCTTATAAAGAAATAAAGAAAAACAATACTTGTCTGTTGCCAAAGGATTAGGTAAGATATGAGAAGAATTCTCTATTTCAGACTGCATAATCCATACATCTAAAGTAAAATATAAAATATAAAACCATAAACTATGTTAAACATTAAAGATCATGGGTGTCATATTTACAAATGTACAGGCACATCTAGAACTATTGAATGCGAGTGTAATTGTTAAGAACAAAACTATGTAAGATGCTTAAAGAGTAATTTGTACCTCGGCTGGGTAACCGAAGCTTCGATCTGTTCAACAAGAACAAACCTGGACAACTGTGACATATTCGACTCGCGACACCACAAGATATTCAAGATTTGACCATTCGATACGACATCAATGATCCATACCCAATGGGGATCTTTTATAGGATGTCCTTGTGTGGAATGAACGGTCAATGCATATCCAAGAAACTACGGAGACTTGTCCATGTGGAGTGCCTGATCAACGTCGTTTAGTGACGCCGTAAAGACATCGCTGATGACCAGTTTTATTTTATCAGCGCTGCCAGGTATCGCCAAGCACACATTTTGCTTGCGGGTATCCAGCGGCCTGTACAACAAGGGGACTTTCTCGTTTGGATTATTTCCCCACGTGAATTTTAAACAACTCTAGCTGAAGATTATCCTGAACTTGTTTTTGAGAAACTACAACGAGGTCCTTCGGAATCCACGCCGACAGAATGTCTTGTTTAGACATTTCCTTGCGCATTTCCTCACATTGTATTTTATCGGACTGCAAACGCATTCTAACTTGTAGTTGTTTTTTTATATGCTCATCGCGGGCCCTGTAATCATCAGTGACTTCTTCGTAGTAATCGGCGTTGCGTATTAGCCAGTCGTGGGAGGATTTACCAGTGATAGTTGGGGGCTGCCCTTGGTCGCCTCATGCGATTACACACCAAAGTCACAAAGACAGCCATGCTAAAAAAGTTTGTAATGTCTCAACGGGGAGCGTACTTATTTCGTCCCATATTATAACCCGAGGTATGTATTTGTGGCCCATCCTAGCACTGTCCCAGTTTGAGTGGCCAATCCACCTGAAAAACTTGAATGTCTGCTCTTGAACTGGTTTTGTAGCTCTGTGGTCTGCGGCTAGTTTATGTATCGGAGCCAACACTATGAGGTCTTGTGCCGAGAACATGTTAATGGACCTCGTTGTTTTTTCAAACGAACAATTTTGTACCGTGCGATAGGATCATTTACCGTTTTATCCGTTGATGGCTGTGACATGTTGTCATTCGAGTGATATTCTGGGGAGCGCCGTTTACATCGCAGAGAAATCTGAAGACAAAACATCCTTTACATCACTATATAGATAGTTGAACATTTTTGGGGATTTATTTTATTCAGATTAAAGACCGCTTCGTGGTATGGTTCAATAGCTAATATCCGTTGTATTTTCTTCCTGAACATTTGTATCTTCACAGTAGGTTCAATAACTGATAGCCGTTGTATTTCTTTTTCATTGTAATATTTAGCAACTTCCTGATCCATGAGAATCTGAACAAGTGCCGCACAAAGATCATTTAGTTGCTTATTCGATTGCGGCCATGGAAATTTTATTTCATTAAGCTCAACATACCTGTCTAGTGCCCAACTAGCTATTCTCTGACGCTCAGAGATCGCCATGATATATATATGACAGACTGGTAACTCTGATATGAATTACTTTTTATGATTAAAAAAATTGGTACTGGATAGTTATTCCAGCGACTATTATACATAATAAAGGTCATTCGGGCGAAAGATCCAATTTTTCTTCTGTGTTATTCGCGCCATCAGCTGCTAGATAATCTAAAATATATTTTACCTATGACCGAACCGTGACTTTACCTTGTTGCGAATGTCGTCGGGATCTGGTGAGTTTTTATAGCCGTAAATTATATTGTTAGAAATCACCGGATGATAAAAAAAAAAAAAACAGTGCGAGTTTTTCTCTCATCGTTATCAACACACAGATCTATGAGTGTCGCGCAATCAAGCAAACTAAGACCTAAATAATTGACACGAAAACAACCAGTCATATAATAATTTAGTGTATGTTGAAAATAGATGTCGTCCAGACCACCTACGATGCTGTTTTGTAACTTCCATGAATGATGATTTCCCAGTTTTTCATTCCTGCGGCTGATATTGTCAAGTACTGCGAAGATGAAGCTAAGTCGTCATT
Source organism: Megalonaias nervosa (assembly GCA_016617855.1). NCBI lineage: Eukaryota > Metazoa > Mollusca > Bivalvia > Unionida > Unionidae > Megalonaias > Megalonaias nervosa. Next base: position 3,386 of record JAECUM010082666.1, on the reverse strand, counting down.
CATTGATCACTGGTAGTGGCATTTGTTTTGTATATGTAATTTAATTGCTTTTGTGTTAGTTTTAAATTTTTTTATTTTATTTTTATTTCATTACTTGTTATTGTAATGATAACTTGATTCACTGGATTTGACATTTTTCCAGAAAATTCAGTTCAGTTCTGTTAAACCTGATAAACAAGAATTAGTAGAAACATTATATCTTTTGGTGACCTAGATTCAGAGCCAGTTTCAGCTTTGTGAACAACTTTTTTATATTATTGAATCTTATAGTAAGATTCATTTAGTAGAGTCAAAGCCGTACATAGCGTACATGATAATCGGCATGTAATGTTTCTACGCCGCTGTTTTGCGTTTTAGGCTTAAAACACACGTTATTATAGTGATTTTGGCCAGTCTTGCATTTAACCTTTGGAGTTCTAAGGTGTTTTTGTTGTGACCAGTTTGAGTTGAATTTTTATTTTAATTCAATTTAAAATAATTTATTTTCCCTGGAAATTACTAGTGATCATCAGAATTCTTGGACAAAGACATTTATTGGAAATTATTCGGAATTCCAAACTGAAATATTAATCTTGGTGATTCAACAAAGAACTGTTGACACATCAGGAAAAAGCAAGTTATTGAAGACGTCATCGCCTTCCATCTTGGAGCTTCATCGGGATTCGAACTGTGATTCACTTAGAATTTTTTATTGATAGGACTTATATTTTTTAATTCTAGGATTAATTTTGGATTAGTTTCATAAACCGTAAGTCCTTTTTCTTATTTTTACCTTGTTTTCTAGGGAAATAAATTATTTTGCTAAATTTTACAAAGCTTGTTGGCTTCACTCTTTTCTTTGTTACGTTTGTACGAGCCTAGACACGTAACACATTATATGCATATAGTTTGATATCTAACAGGAAGTTCTTATTTTTCGCGCTCAGTTTAGAACGTTCATACCATTGCGCGTATCCTACTTTTCGACCACCATGTGCAGCTCATTAAAGTATTTTCCTCGAACGTCAGTGTGACATGTTTCACACGGAACGGGGTCACCTCACTTTCCAATTCTGTCAGCTTGTATCCAACAATACTCGTTGACACATTGCTGTCCACAATATTTCGTCTTCCCCATAAGGATCCATTTACACTTTTATTTCCAATCATCGTTGTTAGAATTATAACCTTTCTAATTAAATTGTTATCACTACTCGCGGACATCCGGAGTTGGGGGTGGGGGTGGGGTAATTGCTTTCTCCCGGCAGTCTTGATCGTGCGTAGTCTCTTAGGGGGCAGTATAGGGTAGTGGAGGGTGTGGTTGCTGGGGTGGGGTGGGGGCCACAACATGGAAACATGAAACATCAAGAACATGTACATGAGAGGGGGTGATCTTCGGGGAATGCAGCAACAGGGGAGTGGGGAGTGGTCGTCGGGGGTGGCGGAACTTGGTCGCGCCGCCCCAATTGGAACATGAAACATAATCAAGAACATAAACCTAGACAGGGTCTGCCCATCCTCTCTGCTGCTATAACTGATACAAAAAGAAAGACAGACAGAGCTCATGAATACCTTTATTTATACGTTCGCATGTATGTTACAGAATTTTCTTTGTCTTCAAAGTGATGATACATATGTTACTGCTGGTAACGTATTTACTACCATTTCATTGCGATATGTTGGCTATTTTTGAGGGAAAAAATAATGTTTTACAGCCTAATTCACATTTTCTAGATCCTTTGTGAGATAATTTTGCAATAATTGTTTGATGTATGTTACCTTTTTTATTGAATTGTACCCTTGTATATAGTCGTTGGAAATGGACAACTTCATTAAATATGTGTCTCAAGAAATTGTTGCAATACACAGATTTTGGAACTGTACACATGTATACTTAATACAGAGTAGAGTATTTTTGTACATTAATAAATATAATATTTACGAGGTCGAATATTAAACAATTAATTTTATGTAAGACAGTTTTGGTAACATATGTATCGATACATACGTTATAATCATAATGCATGCATTATACGATATGTTAGATATAATGTATATATTCCAGGATGGGTAAAACACGTGCCGTTATACAGAAGGCGTACAGCCACAGAGAGAGAGAGAGAGAGAGAGAGAGAGAGAGAGAGAGAGAGAGAGAGAGAGAGACCAAAGGTCGGGCAGTTATTCCAGAAAGACAGGCTCAGAGTACGTGGGTACTTCGCCCCAGCCGAACAAATGAATAAGAGGAAAGCCCAGGCAAAATTAAGGAAGAGACCCTTAAGACAAAGAAAGAACCAGACACTAGTTGATATTAATGGATGAATAAGATGACACCGCTGATCGTACAGGAACAAGTCAAAAGGAGCAAAGAAAGTGAGAGCAAAGGCGTTAGTAAGAGCCCAAAAAACAATTAAGACACTTGAAAAAGAAGTAAGCTCCTTGAGAAAAAAGATCAAGACAAAGAATACACAGATACAACGCCTTAGTAAAAAGGTAGAAAAGATGGGAGGTCAACAGGAACAGATAACTGCAAGGAAACAAATGGATGATGATTTAAAGCAAAATCATAAAAAAATAAAAAATAAAAAAAAAAAAAAAAACGGAAGAAAACTGTAAGGAATAAACTATTAATGAGCTACGTCTTGTTGAAAACAATTGCCGATACCAAGAAGGCAACAACAAAAAAGTGAATCATTCCACTTCATCGCGGTGAAGCTATGAGGGTCACCAGGAAGTATTGATTATGTTCTGCGATCAGCCGTGCTACAGGTCAGAGCCGTAATAGTTTACCAAAATTTGACACGAAAGGTTTTCATTTGGCTAGGGAAATAAGGAAGCGCTTGACCAAAGAAATACAAGATGATGTCGCATTTTTACTAAGAGAGGATAACTGTAGAGTGCAGCCTGGAAAATCAGACGCCAAGAAAGTTGAGAATGGAGAGAAGAAACAAACATTTGTCTTGACAGATACTGAAAAATCTCCATCTAACATTTTTAGATGAAAATCCTAATATTAACCTGTCCTTCTCCTCTTTTTGCCGTTTGCGACAAAAAGATGCATTATTGGCTGCATTCATTTTACGAAACGCATGCCAGTACATATGTCATCAGAATATTGCATATTAGTGAAAATCCTGGAAATATGATCACTCAGGTTGACAAGTATCTAGACAAGTTCCTTGAGAATATTCCAGACGCAGTTCACTTCCATGTATGGAAAAGGATGACCCTTGAAAATGGTGTTCAAAAAATTAAAATGACCGATGAGGAATCAAACAAACCGGATTTCATGCAGATTGTCAAGAAAGAAATCAATGATTTCTCCCAATACGATGACATGGTTAGAAAACGGTAGCAGGCACTGCGTTGCCTTAAAGAAAATCTGAAAGAACATGAAATGATCTTACAAA
>JAECUM010082651.1:0-14547 GCA_016617855.1 Megalonaias nervosa | reverse complement strand
AAAAGATTTACATTAACAATATAAAGTTGCATTTTATTAAGAAACGTTTAGTACCATAGGAATCTATCGGACACGGGTTCACTTCTGAACCTCTTTATTGTTTTGTACTATTGTACCGATACCGATAATGTGATTTGTACAACTTACCGTGTATAACGTCATTACGTTTTATCCTGTATGCCGTGTCATGAGTAGTACACGGTATTAGATGTATTTTCAGCTGACGAGTGATCCATGGTGATCGTGGTCGACGTGGTACCAGCTAAAGAGCTAGCCATAGAAGTTAACCATAGCAGCCGTAGAGATGAGTGAACAGTGTTGCTGGTCGAGTAGTACGTGTTGGGGAGTTGCAGACCGGATTGGTGGGCGCTAATTGCTTGATTAACCAAGGAATTGAATGGTGGTCGGTGACTACCTATAATGATGCTTGCTTGATTAACCAGTGTGACTGGTAGCCAAGTGTGATGTTGACGGGAGTGTTTTGTGTTACTCCATGCATGCAATGTTTTAGCCGTGGGCTAATTTTGGGGTTTGTTATACCCAGTGTTTTGCGAGTGTAAAGGTTTTTTTTTTTGTACGATATCTGTCCAATCAATTCATCATTTTACTATCTGAGTAAAAAAATCTCATTTTTCACTAGTTGAGTGAATACATCATTTTTACTATTGAGTAAAACCGTTGTTATTTTCATCGTGTGAAATTACTGTGAATTCACCTTTGTCCTTGTACTGTGTAAGGTCATTTATTTGTATTTATATTTGTTGCAATTTAGGTTCGTGTGTATTATGTTAACTTGTCCAATATTTGGATCTTATATACGCACGTATTAATCAATATTCTTTTCTCATTCAAGGCATACATCAATAAACATTATATTTGTATCACCATCAAAAGTGTTCTGTTGCAAATCCAAAATCCCAACTCGGTTATCTTGTTAGATTTGTATACCTACTTATATTTGCCATTATAGTAAAGGTTCCATTTCTGAACATGCATAGCAAACTAACAGTGAAAAGTTCAAACAATCTGTATAGTTTTGACAACTCAGATCGTTTCTGATCTTATAACAGAAACGTAATATATCCATTGAATTGAACTCTCCATTGAATTTTTGCTGAAAAATATCGTTACGTTGTTTAAACATAATGAAAAAGGTTTCTAATCATTCACCCCCTTAATTAACGCAAACTTCTCCACATTCCGTATAAAAACAGTAGATTTTTTACTTTATTTACCCAACAGTGTTCGCTCCATGTCAATTGTAGGTTACAGCTTTGTATTGGGAATCTGTCATCATATTTAACAATTTCAACTAGTACTTAAGAATTATTCTATATATTACAGCTTGCATTGGCACTCTACCTAACGCATTATAGATAAAAACGTTTTTAGTGTGTTTTATAATACGAATAATGTTTATAAAATGATGTATGTACAGCTTCAGTGTCATTTGCTTTGTAGAAACCACAAACTTCCGACCCATAATTCAAAACTGGTGCTACTTTAGTATCAAATATTTGGAATAGGGTTTTCGTAGACAGTTTACCGAAAGTTTAGTCTTCAAACTATAAAGTACCTTTGCCACTTTTGCTGCTAGCGTTTTTTTAACACATACACTATGAATTTTTAGAATAGATTACACAACCAAGATATCTATAATAAGATACTGTCTCTATTACCAAATATCAACTTTCATATCTTCTCAAATACCCCCCTTTTCGAAATACTACAATTGTAGTGGAGTTTTTTTCTTTAAGTCTATTTATAATTCTTTAAAGTTGAGAAACCGTTTCGGCAGAGACAACCAAGTCAGCTACATACAACAGTGAAAATAAGTTAGCAAATTTGAATGTTACACCGTTATTCTGGTCAGAAATGTGTCTTTAAAGTCGTCTAGAACTAATGAAAATAAAATAGATGATAAAACACAACCTTTCCTTACCACAGCCGGGCAGTTAAAAATTTGTCAAGCCATTTGGCCTTTTTCACATATATATATATATATATATATATATATATATATATATATACCTTGCTGTATTATCAAAACTTGGCTACCTAGTGATGTGTACGGGATAGGATTTAAACCAAGTACCAAGTAAGCATATATTCCCTCGTACACGCAATATTTCGAAAAAGCCAGAATGAACAAGAATTGGCTCATTATTGCTGTGTGTGCATGTTTGTGTGCTTCTCTAAGACCCTTCAATTTTTTGGGGTACAAATTTTGCTTCTGGTTCAGCACATGATCAGAGCTACTTTACTTTTTCGTTCTTTTTTTAATTTTAGATAAATCAAATGATAACTGTATACCTGCCCCGTATATATGTATCTGTCTCTCATCATCCACCTGATAAATATTATGCCTAATAAGATGAAGCAAATTTTAATCTCATTTATACGGTGTTACGACACCATGTTCTTAAACTAAGTAACAGAAAAGAGCAAAAACCAACAAGTTTTGTAAAATCCAACAAATCATTTGTATCCAGAGAATACAAAGTGAAAATTTAAAAAGAACTTAAGTCTTGTGAATTAAATTAAAAAATGGTCCTAAAAGTTCTATCATAATTCCAAAAGTGTAGAGTATTCCGAGTGAATTCCAGTAGTGTTCCGAATGATTCCATTCTTGAAAGTGCTGATGTGCTAATATCCTGACATATTTTTGATTCTTAATATATCACAATAATATAATCCAAAATGTCTCTAAATGAATTCACAGTAATCCCAAACTAGTGATTATTCCAAAGGACAAAGAGCACTTTGTAATTCCAATGAATAATTTAAATAAATTCGCTCAATAAATTCTCTCAAATTAAAACTGATAACAACTAAAAGACTGATTCAACTTTAGATGTCAAGGTAGGAATAAAGAATTTGTTTATTTCTCCCTTATATAAAAACCTAAGTCACAATATGAGGAACATGATGAGGGGCAAATTTTCATTGTACAACATTCTAAATGGTCAACAATATCGGGTCTATTACTAACATTTTAGTAAAGAGCATGACAAATAACAGGTACATCAGGAATTCCCGAGGGAAAACTATTGTCCTGAGCTCGAATCTAATTAAACATGTTTACCTACAAAAGCCAATAATCTTAATATATAATCTACAATCATAGATTTAAAAAAATGGCTATATAATATATTGTTTTACAAAAGAAGATATTAGTCAGGTAGATCCAGCTCCTACCCTCAGTTATGGGCAAAGATACATCGCAGTACAAATTAAATATACATAATAGTTTGAAGAAGATCCCAATTCTTGGAGAAAAATGTTTCTTCGATGACACTTACCCTATCATAGTACCTGTATCCCGTCCCATCCTCAACGTAGTCGCATTCAGATCATCCCAGTGCGTGCGTATCCGCTCCAGTACTAACTGAAATGACGGCATTTAGCGCCAATCGCTCTAGATTAGGATAGGCAGACGAATTTTAACATTTTTGTTGCTACAAAGTAGCCTTAGAGGGCCGGATTTTGCGAGGTAGTGGTTGTACAACTAATGTATCATCCTCGGGTAAGTTTTATTAAGAAAACAACATGTTTACTTAAATTTTATTTCTTTGTTCTCCTTAAAGTATATGACCATTTTTAGATGAAATCGACGATTGTAGGCCTTGAATGCATGTATGATTACCGCGTCCAGAGGCTGCAAATGACTGGTTGTTATTAATGACACATCGAATTTTTTTTTTTAAATATGCTAATTGCACTTGCGGTGATCTTTGTTGTTTGCATTAAAGTTACACTATTATCGCTAATGGTCTTAACCGACAATAAGCAATGTGGTAAGCAGAAATACCTTCACTGGAGGCGGTCGATAATTGAATTCACGAATTGAATTGTTCACCAGACAAACATGGTTGATGTTCGAGGTCTATTATCATTATTTACATGTGATTTGCACATATAGCAGGCTTGGAGGATGGCGAGTACCGACAGTGGCGAATTAAAAGTAAATTAAAGAGGAAATGAATTGGTACATTCAGTTTTAATTGCGGTAACCGACGGTGGCGAGAGACGGGAAGTGGGGGGGGGGAGTAAAGGGGGAATACTATCACATTACATTTAAATTTATTTTCTTTGACATTTACAATCAAATGGCTTTTGTCTTTCTAATTCTCGGATAAGGTACATTAAAAGGAACTTTTTCCTAATTTGGCACTTTTGTTGTTAGTGCCGGTACATTCGCCTCCTAGCCTGATGCTACACTGTCAATCTCCATTTGTGGATATAGGTGACAGTTTCTATGCACAAATTTACTTCCGCATTCCCTAATTTAAAAAAAAAAATCATTAAAATAAAATACACAAATGAGGATAAAGGGTCCATATTTTTGGATATAAAAACAAAGCATAAGAAAATTATTCAATTGACAAGTCAATGGCAGTTCATAGCAAAAAAAGATGGTGGACACCCCAACACCAAATTTATACCTGCTCTTTTCACGTCCGAGGGTCATTTTTGACACAAAGTGATACTCACAGTGCAAACACAAGCCCTTTCCCTGTGTGATAACTCTGAGAAACATTGTGTCCCAAACAGCTTGATACAACTGAAAATAGTTGCCATCCAGGCAGTTTGTGAGAACCCACATGTCAAATTCTACGGGTGGCTAGCTTTTCTTCCTAGCCGACTCTTGGTATTTCACTGTCTACATACGAAGTAACTATGCTAGGCGTACATGCCTCACATTAATTTTAAAAATAGCACAAGCCCAAATGCTCAAATATATGCTATCTTTAAAAATGTAACAATAACAGCTGTAAAAGTCACACCATAGCTGAAGTTAAGAAATTTAACAGGGGCCAATTTAGAAAACTGTCCCCTACCACCTTACTCCAAGTCAACCCAGGTCTGCAGCATCAGATTTTCTCGGCATGACAAGTGATAAATGTGTTGTAAGAACGATTAAAAACCTGCATCCAACCATTCCCTCTCAGTCCAGACAAATTACGCATGAAGAGCTCATATCGCCGCAAATTCATGCGTCATCGGTACCGAATGGTTCTATTTATGTTACTGAATTCAGTAACTACCACCCTGTGGGCCACATTTATGAGCCAATAAAATAATGGAAATGAATCGTTTTGAGAGATCTCGGCAAAAATTACATAATGGATCCCCGTTTCCTTGATACGCCTTGCTATTTATGTCAAATTTGGATTCCATCATATGGTGCGTTATTTTTACGGCCATAAAAAGTTTATCAGAATTGCCTAATTTTTTAATGTTAGCTAATTGAATTGTAACAGTTCTTTTAATGTAATTGTTTGTTTATTTAACAATACGAACAACTAAAACATGTAAACTGTTTTTCTTGAAAGAATATGCGCAGATATATGAACATTTTTTGGGAAACACATGGTTCCTAATAAAAAGGACACATAGTAAATATGTACCAGAGGCGATAATTGTAAATTTTTACAAGATGCATACACATATTCTTTGCTAAACTAATCTTTCACGTTGAAATGGTGGACAAAAAAATATGCACTAATATAATCTTATTCGCTGGTTGTCTGAAAGATTGGAGTTCACAAGATTGGTCTCAGAATATTTAGCGGAATGTAAACAGGCCATTTCTCAGCCTCCGTTTATTACACAAAAATCTGCACACTGCAAAAATACTTGCCATAAAATGGTAATCCAAATTTAAAAGGAAAATCCTGGCAATAGTGTTATATGTACTCAGTCGATATAAATAACTTTGTTTATTACAGCTGTAAATTTTTAGCGCATCTGTGCAACCTGCTTAGGTAAAACCAGCGTTCAAATTTTCCGACGCAGGAGGTTAGACATTTTCTTGTAGAAGGTGCTGCATTTTTATAACGTCTACCCGGCCATGTTGGTACTCGGATGTCTTTTGAACTCGACCAGATCGTCGAATGTGTGTAGCACCCGAGTTGTGGTGTCTGCGGGACATTAACATCACGATGTTGGTTTACATTGTGTGACACTTGAGGGGTCTAAGGGGTATTCGTTTAAAGTAAAAAAAATATTCAACGAGAATCTTGTATATTTCCAAACTAAACAGTAACAATCGTTACAAAGGAAGTCGATAATTTTTACTAAATTACTCTACCAAGTACTGTCTAAAGAATTATTTAGGATAAATTGCTGAATCGTCCATGAATTATGTGCTTTTATGGATATGAATCTGTTGAAAAATAATTTCAGAAAAGAATCACACAGTTAATTTTGTGAAATTGAGTATTTTATTTTTATGCTTATACTAGAAAAAGTGATTTTCCATTTGCAACAACAATATCACAGATTATGCTTAATATTTGCTTACCTATCGATCAACTCCTTTTTTCGGCCAAATAACTTACCTCCTCGTCTGTTTTAACCCCTCTCTCACCGACGTTAACGTCTATAATCCATATGATTGAGACATTTTGTAAAGTAGCAGATGATGCTTTTTAATTGCTTGTTTGTTAAGCAGGAGTAGACCGGAAATAATCTTGGACCGCTTTGTTCCTTGCTGCCACCTATCGGTTTAAAGTGAAGATAACTGGCTACGATTCCTCAATGAACATTGAAAATGCATTGTGATATTGTTTGAAGTGATTGACGTCAAATGGGATTACATGTTAATATTGTTAGAAGTGATTGACCTGAATACTTGAACAAGTTACCGGATCATACGGGCATTAACATTTACACCGTAGATTTACACTGGGCGACAGGTGGGGGATTACGGGAATGGTAATGTTCACATTTTTCAGTTATAGTCCGATTCCATATTTAAAAATTTATAGGGATCTACGTGAAACGTTTAGTTAAAATTTGCAGATACATTCCAACACACCAGTTTTATATATTCTTTCCAATACACCATCTTTTGATTACTATTCACACATACTTTTGTAATATTCTATCCAACACAACCTTTTTGATATACCATCCAACTCATACTTTTGATATTCTATCCAATATGCCGTATTAGTGATTAAAGCCCCACACCTTCTGTCCAATGAATGGAGTATGATTATTTATACACACGCTATACATACATACACATACATACATACATACCAATCTGATTAAACTCAGGTCTCCACTGTTATACATGAAGATCTGACAGCGACCGCTTAGGGGTCATGTTCTGGTAACCTATACTATTGCCGTAATTGCTAATTTTATTAACCAGTCAGATGAAGTCTTATATCTTCGCGTTTGGAGACCGAGCAGTGTGGATGAAAAGAATGAATGTGTACCGAACGATTTGATTCACTTTCGGATATTTGAAAGCTGCGTTTCCATTGGCTAATTCAAAGGTCACCATAACATGACCCTTAAGCGGTCGCTGTTAGATTTTCAGTTGTCGAGTCAGACTAGACTTCCAGTGATACAATACAGTGTCATTTTGCTTATGATGTACACAAGGTCTCTGTGCCAAGGAAAATATTTTATCATCGTTTCTAAAGTATTCACGGTCAAGATAAGACACTAAATACTGTAGGGCAAATCCAGGACTGCGTTGAAGAAGAAATTATATACAATATTGTCCACACACAATGGAATCTGATCCTTGTAATCTCACATTATTGAATTGAGTAGATACATCATTTCTTCCCATAAAGTTGAAGATATCGTCTTCCAGTAGAGATAATCCAAAACAATCTACACTGTGGTCGTTGGAAAAGTAGACGGCTACCCAATGGGTTCGTGGCCGATGACTGCCGACTGTGTTATAACATATGCTCGAACGTCTTTAGGTTTTCTATGAGGAAGTTTATCTTTAGCACACACTACTGGATTCTCAGAAGCTTTGTACGATCTGTGAGTGGAGTTAATGAAGTTCTCTGGCATCCTTTCACCGCAGATAATGATTAGTCACCAGTTCACACCTAACTTAAAAATATCTGTCAAGAAAGTCAATGAACATGCAGCCTCCTTTATCTGTTGCAAGTGAACTTCGATGCTTTTCGTCCCCAGAGAAGTTAGTGGAGTTAAGGAATGGTCACACTAGTCATTATGCTACTTTTTCAAAATCTTCTCTTCTCAGGTGATGGCCCATGTATCGGTCAGATACACATTTGATAAAAATTTGTCTTGCAACTACATGTTCAAATACAAACTATATATAATTTCCATCGATAAACTTGTACAAAGTGTCAGGTTTCCAAACCTCCGAAGAGTAAAATGTGTGTTGTTTGCTTCTTTTCGTACGTCAAGAAATTTTTCAAGTAAGGTCGGGACGGGTTAGTGTTCTTTCTGCTGCTGACTAGTTTGTTACTTAAGTGTGATCTGGATTTGGAATTTTTTTTAACGTAGCTTTAACCATTTTCCAATCATATCGCTACGATGTCTAATACTGGGGCATCATGTTCCACCCAGTCACATTATCCGGACACCAGGCCGACCAGTCCTAACACTAACCTCTTAATGCTGAGTGCCTATCGAGGCAGCTGTTAGTACCATTTTTAAATTTCTGTGGTATGACTCGACCGGGGTTCGAACCCACCACCTCCCACATTCCAGGCGTACGCTCTAACCACTAAGGCCACCGAAGCGGTCGCTATTGAAGTACATATCCACTTTGCTGAACAATGGACGCATTAAATTGTTGATGGCAGGCACTCTGGCATCGCCCCTGAATTTGTGTTGTCCAATTGGAGAACTTTGACTTTCAGGTACAAGTAACTGCTATTCCTATCGATGTAAAATGTTTGGGTTGTCCGTTGCTGTCAAATTCTACACGTGAATAAGCCGTCAGAGACAACACATGTCTTTAGTCACTCGTAAAATATTCCCGGTGTATCATTTTCTTCTTATTGCTTTCTGAAATTGTCTATGAGGTCTGAATGTTTTTTCGACGTTTCGTTCTGCCTTGTCCTTGATGTGCGTAGAGAAGGAAGTATTGCTTTTGCCAGAATTATGATAGCGACTTTATATGTGTTTATAGGCTCCCTAGTTCGTCTTTTCCAGTTTTAAGTAAAATATGCTTCCCGATTTACCGGAGGCTTCATTAAAACTTTGCTTGTTGATGAGAACGTTTAGAAGAAATTATTTTCCTTGCGTCTGTGTCTTTTCAAGCATGCAATCTTCGAGTTACTATTGGTTTTATGATGAGTGTTACCGTCCGAAACGTTGATTTTAACATATCTCCTTGGTGCAAAAGATAAGTCTGTTAAATTCGATGTGGTTTTACCGTGACCTTTCCTTTGTAGAGTAGAATATTTTGTCCAAGCTCTCCCTTTCCTTTACTAATATTGACACTATCAAGCTGCGACTTAGTGGCTGAAAGATAACGTGGATATACCAATTCTCAGCGAACGTGATGCGTGTCTCCTCTTTCATCGTATATATCTACGACATTATCCACTTTGAAACGAATGACTCTCAGCAGTGGTGAAGCTGTGATTTCCCACGACGTTCAGTCCATAGTTTAAAAGGCGGGGTAGTTAACTGAACGTTGTTGTGAATGTTTTTGTATTAGTGAGAGATGTTTATCCATCCACAATATCAACAGACTGAGAGAAAAAGCAATCGCTATCCTTTTCTTCAGTCCTTTGCCAAATGTACCGTTGAAAATAGCTGAAATCGTTTAGATGAAATGTTGAACATTGTAATAATATCGTGAAGGGCATGGCATGGTATAAGTGTTCAGTAGCAGATTACTGATATGATCATTTTTGTTCAAGCAATCTTGAACTTGTTCATTGAGGATATTGGCGATTAAAGCGTTTTGAATCCTGCTGATACAGATGGCTCCAATAGGATAAATGATGTCTACCAAACTCACTTCCCAATGAGTTTCCTGATCTAACTGTATGTCTTGGGGTCATTTGGGCGTGAAACAACATCATATATTGTTGGGAACACACATCCATATAACTGTCATTAGGTAATGTCAAATAAAATTCGATGGTTCTGGCATCCGAGGAGTCTGTTTTCCCAAATGTTTCCGAAGTGGGCTGCTACTGTGATTAGAAGAGTCGTTGCGATGACTGGCGTTAGCGGCGATTCTAGCATAGTTGTTACCGTCGGTATATTTCAGCAATGGACTAGAAAGATGATAATCAACAGAACTGCTGAGTAAATTGTCCACATTTGTATATCACTTCTTGCAGACTAAAATTGCCAGTGGCTGCTCCGATGACACGGGAGTCCACAAAGATATGGAAGAAAAGCGATTTGCTTTTTAGGGAAATGTTTTCCTCACCGCACTTACAGGTGTTGATTTTATATTTCCTGGAGAAAGGATATATGAGACGGAGACGTGGCTCTATTTGACGGATATGTTGATGACTTCTGCTTTTTGTATAGTCGATGATTTGTGAAGCAGCAATCTAAGAACTGAAATAATAAACTTACACTTCTTGAAGTCGGTGTTTTCCAACTTTACGTGCTCTTTAATCAAGAATGCGTCCGATATTATATACGTAGTCTTCTTTGTCAGTTACTCGTTGTAACTCAGGCAAATTAAATTTATTTTTAACACATCTCCGTTCATATCTTCCAATTTGTAGACAGGAGGATACATTCACGTACCAGTGACATGAAGCAATTCTGTTGTCCAGTAAGGTCAATAACTTTTGTCAAAGTGAAGTTCATGTTAATTACTGGACGTAGAAAAGTTTGATGGTTTTTCATTATCAAAGGTTTGGAAAGAACTGGACTATTTTCTCCTTGTAAATGACTTAGCTTCTTACATGAACTGTTAATTTTTTTTAGTGATTACCATTTTATTCCCGCGATCAAAAATGCAAAGATTTTCACATACTTTAAGGTAGATATTATTATTATTATTATTATTATTATTATTATTATTCCTGTAAGAGATTGCTTTTTTATTGGATGACATGTTGTGTGATACGTGATATTCATTCAGGTCTCATGGTCTTGACGTCATTGGCTTTGCGTCACGTCATACAATTAACTTCTTAGCGCCATGTAGTTTAAACGGCATTTGTACCATTCTCAAGCAAAACAAATTTTGTCCTCTAAGTCACATCTTAAAACAATCGTTGACCTTTGTTTGGATGAATATGAAGTTTTATGAACCAGTAAACCTATCATTTTAAAATCCGTTTCGCGTCGGTCAATTTGAGATTTACAGGTTTATTAAACCTAATATTCACCTCATCAAAAGTCTATAATTGCATAATGCAAATTTAACGGATTCCTAAACGAAATCTTTGTCAAAGATTTCTTCGTTACTGTGAACATTTCCATCTCAGCTATTCTTTTATTCTTTTCACCATCCTTATCTTCTTCTTCTACACGTCACGGTCATTATACTGAATCTATCTGACTTAAAGGATCCATATAACAACATGGATACGAGTCATCTATTGAGCAGAACAGTAACTAATCATTACACGATGCCTTATCACATATCTACTGAATCAATCCGCGCTGCCTTATGGCATCTAGCTAAACCTTTGGCAAAAAGTTAGCCCCCAAAGGCGGCGAATTCATCAAGATCAGAAGAAACGTTTACCCCACAGCTGTCAAGAGACGAACACTACATGCATATCTGCATCCGATTGACTTTGTAATAACGTCATGTTCAGCAAGTTAAGTTGTTGTACGCAACGGTTACATTTGAGTGAGCAAGGGAACCGCTGGTTGTATACTCGGATTCTTTCATCTGTGCAGAGAAGTTTTGTATTCCAGTTATGTTTGACTTCTGAAATTATTCAATTCTATGTAAAGGCAATTTATTTCGTTTTTCTTAATATAATTTTTCCTACTTTCTATGTTTGTTTTCCTTGTTTCTAAATGGTATAGAGATGATTAATCACACAAACGTATTCGGAAGTTATGTGTGTTTCTAGAGCTTGGTTATAAAAAGGGATTGAAACTTGGAATTACGCGGACGTGAACGAAGACATCCAGTTACAGTTGTGGGGAGCTCCTTCTACAATTCTGTTAAGATAGCTCATCCTGATGGTGGCTATTAGTAGGGCCCCCCACCCCCCTTTTGTTTTTCAATACATTGTCTGAAGAAAGTTGTTTAATATGTTGAAATTAAATCCAATATGGCGGTGCGTGTTGTTTTTTTTTTCCATAATGCACTACTTGAGATTAGCTTACTTTGTATTGTCTATGTGTGACATTGGTGTTATTTCTATTTCGTTTCTAAGCCCTGCATTCCTGTTCAGTTAGCTCACTATTTCTGTGGCTATATGCAGGATTATGTTTATAATATAGTAGATACAAAATCGTATTGAAATAGTTAATCACGCGAACGTGTTTGGAGGTTAGGTGTGTTTCTAGAGCTTAAAAGGGGATTGAAACTTGCATTCATGCGGACGTGACCTCCGGCTCATAAGAACAACTATAATTGATACAAACACAAACACGCACGCACCAAACAAAAATATTAACGTGTAGACACCTTATTTATTTCTATTTTGGCATAACGATAAATTCTATTGAAAACATTATAGGAATAGTTAAGAATTCAGACCAATCAACTATTTGACTTAGATAGTGCCAGTCCTAACAATAACAAGGGGCGCATTGACAACAAAAACATACACATACTATGCAAAACTATGGACAAAAGCGACTCTGGCAAAGTCACTTCGCGATTTACCAAACAAGGGAAATAAGGAATGGAAACTGCATCCTAAACTTTATGGTTTAGAGAGAAAGGAGTACAATCCTAAGTTCAAAGGCCAACCTGGGATATAGAAACCAGGCCCACTGCCAGCACGGGCAAAGGGACGGGAGTACATACTCAAAGGCGTATGGGATAAAAAAAAAAACAAACCACTAACAAACTTGACGAACAAAACAAAGAGCAACTGCAAAATTACTATATATACTTTATTATTCATTTATTTATACATACCAACAAATCAATGCTACAAGGGAGGACAGGGAAACACATGCAAAAAACACATTTTAGATAAACAGGGTGTCACTTCTAAGTTCTAACCAGCCATTTATGCTGGGATGGAGCTAAGAGGTGTTAACAGAAGCAAAGCGTGCAAATTAATTATTTCATAATGTCGGTAAAAAAGGCATGTCCAGAGGCGCAAAGCGGCAGCGGAATAGTGAATTGAAAAACCAATAATGCACTTTTTGGCAAATTCTTCCCAGATGTCACACACGTGCTGTCTCTATCGAAAAAGTCTTTATTAGCCACATATATCAGTGGTAATAATCCAGCTAGTAAAAAGTGTACTTACTTCATTCAAATTTAGAATTCTGTTTACGAAGTGTATTTACTGTGTTGAAAAAAAAAATGGAGATCAAGAGCCGATATTCTAGGTACCCTTCAAAATTTAGTACTCTTATTTTTCCAAGTTCGTACTGAAATTAAAGCATTATTAGACGGTGGTTCGAAAAGCTGAATTTCTTTTTTAATGAATTGTAATCGAAAGGTGTTTTAAAAGCCAAATTGAAAACCCCATACAGTGACATTTTTCGAAGCAGTAGTCGCTGGTGAGTTCCGTTCATTCTATACCAGACTTACTGCTTCTACTCCAACCCCCAACCGCTTCGTCGTGTTCGAATAAGTTAGTCACCGGCAGCTATCACTCGGAACATCCTCAGTCTTTTCCTCCATGTCGAGAAAGATACCTCGAATGTAATTCATCGCCGACCAGAACTATATTTTGAACTACTTTCGTTCTCATGGAACAACGTGGCGGCGGAAGGTGATCAAGTCACGATCGGAAAATTCTCGGCCTTTACTGTCGTAACATATGTTGTGCACTCTGCCTGAGGCGAATCACCAAACACAACAATTGATGTGTATATTCCTACAACTAGTTCCAAGATTATTATACGATCTGACGAAAATGTCCGAGCGATATTCCGATCGCGGCAGGTATCTTCAGTGAGGGAGTAGATTGATTTAACAGGTTTAGTCTCCTCCCCTCCTCATCTACTTCCCGCTTGCCTTGCTAATCTCTGCGATCTTAATCTCTCCGACGGCCGGGTGGTGTTGAATGTGCTTGCGAATGTGAATAAGGATGACTGCATCCGTTTGCATGTAGTAATATATATAGTAGGAGTTAAATAACCGTAAATATGTATTCATTCGAGCCTATAGTCCTCGATATTAAGTTTATGAAACTCGCTGAAAGCGGCAGGAGGCATATTCCATTATTTAATTCATGTCGTAAATTTCTTACTTAATGAATACGTGTGTGAAAGTCTTTATTTAATAAACAGTTATCACACGTTTACTTATCATTGATGTTTCATTTGTGTTATATTTAGTTCGAATTTGGAGTTGATCGTGTTATACCATATCTAAGCATAATGTCGTTACAGTCGATACTATTCAGAGTCTCGTCTGATTCAATCAATTTGCACGTCAGCTGGCATCTGGATTCCTGATCGTACAAGGTTTGTGCGTGAATATTGTTATGGTGATTTCGATTATAATTAATTACTTTGTTTTTTGTTTTGAAGGTACATAGTAAATCTTGTTATTTTTGTCATGAATAACTTTCTTCATTAAATATGTTCCATGTAGTACAATTAGCTGCACTGAACAGAGGCGTAAGTAAATTCTATTTATATGTGCAGGGATAGAACGTCAAGAATCTCTGTAAAATTATA
>JAECUM010082647.1:0-14621 GCA_016617855.1 Megalonaias nervosa | reverse complement strand
GAGACACTGGATGATGATCTATGACACTTGAGAGTGGCTGAGTGTATAGAATGAAGAGAACAAGTCCAAGAACAGACCCCTGTGGAACACCACAGCATAGATCAACTGGGCTGGAGTGTTTTCCATTTGCGGACACAATTTGTGTCCTGTTGACCAAGCAGGACTTGAACCATAGTAAGGCCGTATCATGAATGCCAAATACATGCTGGAGACGGTGAAGTAATATATCATGGTCTATAGTGTCAAATGCTGCAGACAAGTCAAGGAGAGTGAGGACTGTAATCTTTCCGCCATCCAAAGCAGAGAGAAGGTCATTGACTACTTTCAGAAGAGTAGTTTCAGTACCGTGGCAAGGGCGATATGCAGACTGTACATTGCTAAAAAGACTGTTTGAATTCAGATGAGATACAAGTTGGGATAGAACAACTATTTCTAAGATTTTTGACATGAATGGGAGATTAGAAACTGGGCGGTAGTTCTTTAAATCATTATGGTTGAGTGTTGGTTTCTTCAGCAGAGGCTTTACAATGGCAGTTTTGTAAAATGATGGGAATTCGCCAGTTGAGAGAGAGGTATTAATAACATCAGTTAGTGAAGGCAGTATTGGATCCAAGCACTCTAGCAGCAGTGACGTCGGGATCGGATCCAGTTCACATGACTTTGGTGCACTCTTCATCACGATTGTACGTACTAAATCCATAGAGACAGGTTCAAATGCTGCTAACTGTTGCCGCTGAAATTCTGTATCGCAACTGTATGGTGACGACGAGTCAACTGAAATTGTGTTGTCAAGTTTATCTCTGATGGTTTGTACTTTGTCACGGAAGAAATTTTCAAACGGGTCCGGAAGGTCGACTAGAGAGAAGGTAGCTGGAAGTGGTGTACATTTGTTCCTTGACATCAGCTTGTTAGTAATCTCAAATAGCTCTTTGCAGCTGGAACTTTCCATGATTTTAGTACTATAGTGGGCTGATTTAGCTGCATGGACTATGTTTGTGACATTCTTCTTAGCGGCATCATAGATCTGCTTATGAATAGTGAGTCTGGTGGAAAGCCAACAGCAGAATAACAGCAGAAATCCATGGCAGTTCATAGGAATAAATGTGTGGTTTTGTTGCTACCACCTAATTAGACCAATGGAGGGGTTGAAACAGTTTAGTTTTTTAAAACATAAATATGTATTACAAACAGATTCATGTGTGTCTAAGTCTTGTCAAAATGCATGGTTGAACTCTGGAAAATTTATGGATCCCAAAATATTTCCGTGGGCACAGATTATTTTAAAGTTGACTTTACATATAGACAATATAAATTAAAATATAACAGCATTAACTTGGGGTGGATGGTGAGGATGAATAAGGTAATAAAAATAGTGTCTTGCATGATAACATCAGTAGTAACAAGGATGATGATTATGACAAGAAGCATGAAGTAATAAGATAAACTTTTCTGCAGTATTAGCACTATAGAAACATATTCCTGTTTCATTTCTTCAGTGTGTAAATTAAATAATGAACCAGATCTTCTCATACAAACTTTTTTTGTTAGAAATGTAAAGGATTTCATTAAAACTGCAAAGTTCTATGTAATTATTTAATTAATTGTAATTTATTATAGATAGGTGATGTACGTAAAATTAGATGGTACAAAAAATCAGATGAATTATGGTAGATACAAATTTTGGTTGATGGTTGGAAAATGGCCTTTTTCATTGAAACAATACAGAATGATAATTATGGAGTGAATATTGGAAGTTATGATCCCCCTGGTGTGTAACATGGGACTACCGCTATCACTATGGCCATCTTTTTTATATCCAGAGCCCCTCTGTCTGTCCATTAACATTTTAATTTCTGAAGCACAAGTCTCAATTCATTCTTAGTATTTCAGACAAACTTTGTATAAATGTCAGGTCAGCTATGTAGAGGTACTGTTTTATGCCTATAATTTTCTGCATTCCTTAATTTTATGTTACCGTGGAAACAAAATGAAGCATCATTAGTGTATAAACGAAGAGTTCCGGAACAAAGTTTATCATATTTAGTGCATAAATTAAGAATTCTGATCCATAGGGTACAGTATAAGCAGGGGACCTAGTGGATATATTATCTCCTGATGAATATTGTTACAAATTTGCCATTACTCAATGCATGTTAATATTATACTTCTCTTGCAGGCATGGGCCCTATGCCATGGACTGTGAACTCAGAAATTTACCCACTGTGGGCAAGAAGTACTGGTAATTCCATAGCAACTGCAACCAACTGGATCAGTAATTTACTGGTTTCCATGACATTCCTCACACTTACAGAGACCATTACCAAATACGGTAAGTGCAGTGATATAGCGAGTTTTTGAAAGTCTTTATGTTTTATGACTTGAATATTTGAGGAAATATAGCTGGCAGGTAACAAAATGCAGATCAGGACTGACAAATATTGGTGTGTGTTGTTACATTTACATGTAGGTTATATAGAGCTTAATGGACACACCCTTTAGTGTACAAGATTTTTACACCCAAATTTAGTAATAGCACATTTGGCAGTCTTTCATTTTGCAAGTGGTGCAGTCATTTAAAGATTGATATACAGCTTTATTAAAGAAGGAAAAATGTGAATGCTCAGTTACAAGAATTTTTAAACTTTCCTCCAAAAAATCTGCATGTCTGAATTTTTGATATGTGATTTAATTTTGAACAAAAATGTATAACGTTCTTGACAGCATAGAGGTGTTATATTGTTTTGGAAGTGGTGTGAACCTAATGTCCTGGAGAAAAATCCTGATTGAATGTCTAACATATACTGTGTTTAGTTGTGTTTAATTTAACATCCAACATCAAATGGAACAGATGCAGGTTATCTGCCATTGCATATTGTTTTGTATTGTTAGCTTTGTATAACGCACCCCCAGCTGCAAATAACAATGATCCACATTGCATTATCTGTTGTTGGATATTGTCCATTATATAGCAGTGTATAACACACACCCAACAGCAAATAGCACTTACCCAGATTTTCAGTTTCTTGCATCTTGCGCTGTATATAACACACCCAGCTGCCATTGACATTGACCCAGATTATCTGCTGTTGCATATTGTCCTGCATTAACTTGTGTATAACACACCCAACTGCTGTTGGTACTGATGCAGATTATCTGCTATTGCATATTGTTCTGCATTAACCTGTGTATAGCACACACCCAACCATCATTGGCACTGACCCAGATTGTCTGCTGTTCATATTATCCTGGCAGAGCAGAGTTACAGTTTCTTTGAAATCAGTATTAGAATAAACCAAATAGACAGTTATATACGTTTGACCTCTTTACAGTTGCACTTTATACACAAATAAGTATTTAGTACAGTATGGCTCTGGGTATTAATCACAGGACATCAAAGGTGCAGAGCAAGTGTGATAGAAGTGATTTTGCAAGATTGATTTAGACTTGTTAAGTCAGCATAATCACATGTAATATAATTCCATAAAAGTTATTAAGCAAATATTTATGCAGAACCTTGATATCACATGAAAATCTTATTTTTCATTTGTCCTTCAAGGAGTCAAATAATAAACATAATTAAATGTAGAAAAGGCTCTTATAAAAAAAGATACTGAGCAAATACAGAAAAACATTCATAAATAATCACAAACCTTCCTCCCACCTAAACTACTCTCACCCTCTCCTCCACCACCTCCACCTCCACTCTCATTCTGCTGTATGACCTTTTCCCAGTAGCAACCATGTTTGGTTCTTCCAATTGATGTACACCAAAGAGAAATCAGGTCATGTTTTCAACAAAAAAACTTGAGTTTGGGATGAAGCTTAAGTTTAGAATACAGATTCCTTATTTACTGAAATTAAAGTCTGATTTAACACTGACATTGAAATGCTTCAGTCTTGACTTAACTTTGAGACCTATCATAATGAGATTGGCACCAGAATTCCTCACAACTGAGACATCTTTTTCCACATTTTCCCACTCTGATAAATGGTCTAATTGGGAATGTTTTGCTCCGTTTGATTTTTATAGGAAGAAAATTTAAAATGGAAAGATTTGAATGCCACATTTTCACATCTCTAAGGAATGAAAGAAATGTCAAAACATGTTGGCACAAATTCATCCAGTTCCATTTGGCATCAACTTTGGGTGGAATTAATTTTCAAGTCCATTAATTAGACTATATTATGTTGGTTTTTTTTACTACCTTCTAATGTTCCATATGCTCTGAATCCATGAAAAAGCAAAACGTGTTTTTATATTTTTATGCAGAGAAATTTGTATAATGTTTTGATGTAGATTTGTGCACTTTAAAAGGAATTAGATAACCTTGACAAAAGTGTGAGATATTGCAGTGTCAAGTTTGTACCAGACTGTGCACATAAGAAGATCAAATTGTCATCAGGTCAGATTTATTGCAGTGGAGAAGTATCTGCATTTTTGTTTGTTATTTATTTATATTTTGTATTATCATATTTTGCTTTAGATGTATTCTTGGTATTAACATCATGGTTTATTTATGTTTTTCACCACAATGTGTTAGTAACATACAGCGCTACCTATATCCATATACCGGTATATCATATATATTCATGTGTAAGTTGAGTCCATGCATACTGCATAGACCCTGATCTGCTGTTGCATAATGTACCTGATAAGGGTTCATGTTGTTTGTTCTACTGATTACTCCTAACAGACTGTTTAGATCCAGATCTATGGTGCATTATGCAATGACAGATCTGGGTCTGTGCAGTTTGCATTCAGACAAAACTTCTGAGCAAATATATGCAGGACATATAAACTAAATCCAGTTAGGTTTGGCGATAATATCAGTATTCCGGCACTGGGATGGGGCATACATGTTTACGAAGTTTTTTAGTTTTCAGCAATTTTCCACATTTTTCTTCTTTTTTAACATACCAGGTACATACTGGCTGTTTGTGGGCATAGTAATACTGGGGCTTTTGTTCATTGGGATGATGATGCCAGAGACAAAAGGGAAGAAATTGGAAGAAGTGGAATCCCTCTTTGAGGAACCCTGGTGCAAGTGTGATTTTGGAAGAAATTCCAGAAGTGTTGACATCAGTAGGTGATGTTAAGATCAAGGAATGAGTTCATTTCAAGATCATGCCATCACTTTTCTGTCCAGTGAAACCACTCCAATTAGAACCCAGTCTACCCCTTGTCAAATCTGAACAAAAGATTGTTTTTATACAAAAGTCACTATAGTCTAACATGCCTTCAAGGTCATCTTTATTAATCAACCACTTGTCTTTCCCAGTTACTTTGACAATGTCCTGTAAAAGAAATAGTTGTCCCAGATCTTATTTAAGCAACCACCAGTCTTCAGGGATCAACTTTCTCACATTCCATTGGTGGTTGCTTAAAACATGTTTGACTGGTTAAGATAGGCTGCACTAGTTAAAACTGGTCTGACTATTTTTGTGGCTGTTTTAACTGCAGATATATCCTATCACTCAAACATTTTGTCTAATCCAAGGAATACATTTATTAGACAAGTTATTAATTTTATAGTATTTGTATGTCATTAATTTCAATAGATTATATTCATCATGCTAACAGAGTCAGTACTTACAAAACAGTATTTAAAATATAGTTCTGTTATTTTATTTCTTGAAATTTATTATTGTTTTTCTATTTGTAATTACATGTATAAGCACTGAATTTCATATTTGACAGGATTCTTGAAGTTATGAAGCGTAAAATTCTGTTACACACTAAGCTTAAAAAGTCTTCTGTTTAATCAATCCAGTAAGATATGAAGTTCAGGTATTATGTAACAGTGGTGGCACTTCTGCTACACAACAAAAACAAGGAAGAAATACATGAGATTAATTTTATAATAAAAATCACTTACCCAAACAAGTATATTAAGTGGGTTTCTTCTGCAGAAAAGGCATAGTCACTTGCCTATATAGATTTTTGTTGGAGTCCAAACAGTTTCTCAAAATATTTAGTCCATCCTGTCCAAACAGTTACCATCATATAGCAGTCACCTGTTCTCAATGATCATTCCAATTCCCCACCCATACTGGCGAAATTTCATATATAAACGTGTATATACTAATCACCTACATTCCTAGGTCTGTGGCCAGGTGTTTTCTTACCAAATAATGGGTGCCCTGAGTGGTCTGAAGCACTCACCGTTACGGATCACTGCCTTCTTACCTCTGTCTGTATGTGTTTAAGTCTCGGGCTCAGCCATTGTGGGTACATGAGAAAGCTTGCCAGTAGCTTCTCGTGGGTTGGTGGTTCTTTCCGGGGTTTTCCTGTGTTCTCCCTCCACCATTTATACTGGCCGCCATGTATAGCATATCTTGTGCTGAAAAATGGCATTAAACCCTATAATAACAACAACTAAATAATGGTTTCTCACTACTTTGAGTGTTGCTGGGATGAAAACCACCAAGTGTATGAAAACTAAACTTCTGCTTCAAGGCATTATGGAGATGAAGGTGAATCAATGTCTAAACATATTTCATCTTGCTTGTATTCACTGTACTCCAGTCACATTGTCAGTGTAACTCGTGTCAGTGTGGTAAATCTGAACATTGAGGCAGTTTATATCACTAGGGGAGATTATCAAGGCAAATTGCTGGATTGTGGGAAAAGCATTCTGGTTGTTGCAGCAAAAATGGGAGTTGCCTTTTTCTGCCAATGTGACATGTATAGTTTAATACCTTCATTTATTTGCCTGTGAATCAAACCTATCTCTGATGATAAAAAGTTAATCTTCAAGGAGAGATACAAGTTACATCCTTTTTCATTACATCAGGGATCATTCAGTATTTTAAAATATTGTCTGTACATCAGAGGCAGGCAAAGTTTTGATTCTGATGTTACTGGCAATAGCCGCGTAAGGCTTCTTTTCATTCCCTATTCATCACATCCTTGTCACATTAGCCCACAGTTTTTTGGATCTTGGTGACTTGAGCAACTGGTTTATCAAGATATTTTTTGGAGTGTGGACAGTTGTTTCTAAATCTGACAATACAAGCTGGCCAAACAAAGAGTCTTTCCTGTTTCACAGTCATATGTAAGTTGCCAATTAGTAGTGACATTAATGTTTTGTCATAGTACATAAAACAAACTCAGTAATATATTTTTTTTAAGACTTCGTGATGATTTAATTTTTAAGCAGGAGTAAGTGAGCAGGGTATGGTTATCATGTGTAGAACAGAAGATTGGAGAGAACAACAGAGACATGTATTTTGTGATTTTGCAGATTTATGCACTTAACTAAATCAGTTGAGCATGAAATAATTATAATAATAATAATAATAACAATAACAACAACAACAATAATAGTATAATAATGGTGTTAATTGGTGCATGGTATTTATTCAAATAGCATGTTTGAAAGGTGAAATTGTATACAGAGGTCATTTGTACAAAGACCACTTAGTCCTTTTCCAATGTGTAATTAGTATTGGCAAGTTTGACTGTATTTCACTTATTAGAATTGAAATGAGATTTATGGACAAATTCATTGATGCATGCAGATATGAATTTCTGATAACCATCAAAGACAATTTTTTATTGGATACCTGCAAAAATAAAGCAAAATTGACCATTATGATAAGCAATATTTGCTTACCTCCCCTGGTTGCAATGACCTCATTTTCTGGCCTTTTCAATGCTTGTATATAAAATAAAATGAGTTCTCTCTCTTCACAACAGAAGACTTATTTGATTGAAAAAAGTTTGAATTAGATACTTGGTTCAGAGACCTCATCTACATTTTGAGGAAGAACATTTTGTCAATAATTTTCATTTACTACGGTAATGATAATAGCAGGTGATATCATTTGCTGGTATCACTTTAGGAATGCATTAAATATTATGAAATGATACCACTAACATGTAACCACGGGTAAAAAGAGGTATATATATTTTTCAAATTTTTACTAAATTGGGATAAAGTGCAATTATTAATTCAAGTTGGATTACATGTTACAGAGTTATTTATTTTATCATATATAGATTTTGTTTGTACAGTTACAAATAAAAAATGAAGTATTTTTTAACAAATATTTTTACATTTTGTTGGTAACTGATTTATCTTGCTACAAAGTTTATAGGAATTATTAGTAACTGCAGTTTGTCATACAAGCTGGTGGGAATGTTTTTCTTAATGATGTGTTTATTCATTCTTATGACTGATTTATACTTTAAAGAAATGAGAAAAAATAAAAGATGTAAACCATACTATACTATATATATTAATTTTTTTATAAAGCAAACTGTTCAAAATTGCATTATATGTTGTGGTTTTTTAATGATATATAAATAACATTTTTCATGGAAATTAATAGGTATGCTTTTCTTTTCATAAAGTCTCATAAATGCTTTTGTTTAAAACATTAAATGCATTATATTGATGTTGTTTACATGGGATTCACAAATTCAGCAATCTTCAGCAAAATTTAAACCACATGAAAATTGGAGAAAAGTTCCAAGATGATAAATAATAATAATTGATCATATTATATAATGGACAGCAGGACAAAACATAATGTGGTTAAAAGCTTACAATTTTGTTACAGCAGAATAACTGCTTTACAAGTCACATTCTTTCTGAAAGAAAGGAAAAAAATGTTTCCCCTTAAATTTTTTATTACATGTATTTAATGTTTTGTCCCACACATTTTTCTGAAAAGCAGGACATCATATCCACAATTACATCCATCCATTCAAGAATTGATCACATTTTTGCTTCTCCTTGGTAACTTTTAATCTGTTTGAGATTATTAGATTAATCTTGGTATTTTTATGTATGATCATTAGGGATGCTATCTTTAAGGTCAAGGTCACATGTCAAGATTTCCATCACATTTTCCAATCCACTCTAGAGTTTTAGATCTGTTTTGGTTCAAGAACGAAATATGGTATATTTTTTATGTCATTATTGAAAGGTGTGTTGTAAACCACACTGGAGGTAATGGTCATCGTTAATACACCACTCCCTTGATAATTCGTGCCCTGATAACTCGCGAACCTGCTTATAATGCGGGGTCAGGCGTGGATCCCATTTTTTAAAACCAGAAAATACCCAAAAAATCGATCCCTATTTATTGAACTTGAAGAAAATCGCTATCAAAATTAGTAACAGAAACTTGATATATCGCTCGTTTTATTGTCAAAAATGGTAGATAGGACCTGAAATTTTAATCAACATTATGAAATATCAAATTTAAAAATAAGTCATACAATTTTTTACATTTTCTTTCCAAACAGTAGTACACCGCAATTAATGATATGTAAGGAAATTTTGATCAATGAAAATGTCACTTATGCCGAGTGGAGGCAGTACTTTAATAAATAAATACAAATTAAATAATTTTTTTTATCAGTTGAACTTATGTTCTAGTTCTATCATTTAGTTCCTTTTAAGTGTAATCATCATAAATGCAATGTGTCCTCTTGTAATTAAATGTAAAATGTGTCAGTTTACCGTAACAGTTATGTCCTCGAACGTTTCTCTGAGAACCTAGTTAGGTGCCGACCATGTTTTGATAACTGACTTGTGGAAGTATTTGTTGTATTGCTGCACTGAATTAAAAGCTGGCCTCCTTTGTATTATCATGTTAATTATGTCTTTTTAATCAAATGAAGCTGGAATAAAAGAAAAGTTAAAAGGCACGAAAATCCTACAAACTTAAAATCTAGCGGTCCCGGTCGTATGTCGGGTGAACTCACTTCATTTGATCAATCGAACACTGTTATAAATGTTATTGTGTATGTAACATAAACTACCTTCATTTAACCGACTCATTCATAATTGTGATCAAAGATAGCAAGGTAACCAAGCGAAATGAATACTTCGTAAAATAAAGAGCTTGGTTTCACAGATACGGACCATTGTGGGCAAGTGAATTTCAGAGAATTCTTAACTGACACTCAGAAATATCCTCAAGGATGATAAGAAGTTTCATTATTACTTCCAATGAGATCATGACATCAATACTGTACTAACTGAACAATACAAATATTGAGATTCGACGTAGACGATTGTCTTGTGAAATAAATTTCGCTTGTTTTTTAAAAAAAGGAATCTTGTTTGGTGATGTATCAACAATTAGTCTAGTTCCCCGCTCTTTTGACTCCTGATTTGGCAGGATACTGTTAAATACTACTCCGGGAACCAGACTCATCAAGAAAACAAAAAGCAGTGACATAATACACGTTTTCGCGTACACGTGATGGTTGTTGAAACCAGTGGAATGATCTTTCACATGTTGGACATTTTGAAAATAAATGTTATTTAAACAGAATAACGAACAACTTCATTAGAAAAAGTGAGTTATTAAAAATTATTATCGACGTGATTGTAAAATGAGCATTCAGTCTTTAAATTGGCCAGTTCCCTACCCCCCCCCTCCACTGTTTTCTCGATGTCTAGGCCTAAGCGAATTTTTTCAACTTTTGAAGGTTCCTCGGTAACTCGCGCCCTCTTTTATAGTGCGGTCTATGTTTGTGGACCCCATTGTGCGCGAGTTACCAAGGGAGAGGTGTATATATTAAAGTTCTCCATCACACTGTCCATTCCAGTCTCTAACTTTAGAAATGTTTGAGTTTATGGTGTGAATGTTGGTACACTTATACATCATTATTTGAATGTGTGCCATATACCACATTTGGGGTTGTATCTTCATGGTCAAAGTCACAGGTCAGTATGTTAAGTTTTCCATTCTGTAGTTTAAATTAAAGGCCCTATCAGCAGTAGGGATGAATTTTGGTATCATTGTACATTATCATCAGGTTTGTCATATACCACATTGTGGAGTCCAATCTTCAAGACTAAGATCACTGGCCAGCATTTCAATGTTTCCTTCATGGTTTCCTTTCCGTTTGATAATCTTTGAGCCATTTGAGATTAAAGGATAAAACATGGTATATTTGTCTTGTACCACATAAGGGGGATCCTACCTTCGGGGTCAAGGTCACAGGGAAATGATGTAGCTTTTACTAACATTTTTCCATCAGCTTCATAACTTGTAAGTTGTTTAAGACAAACGTACACTTGGCTGTCGCTTGAAGATATGTTGCATTCCACAGGTATGTGTTTCTTTGTTGCATTAGATTTTGCTCTGTATCCTACAATCAGTTGTTCAGTGATGAACCTTGGTGCACTAATGTTTCTCTGTTTAATTTCATTTCAGGTATTGCAATCCAGCTTTTATCTTTAAACTCAAAGACACTATCAGTTCTTTCCCTTTTCTGCTCTTTACCTTTAATGGCTTTTGAAACATACATGGAACTTGTTTAATTTCAATATTTTTTATGTTACCATGAAAACATCATAGAAACAAAGTGAAGTAGAAATAGTTGATATGTCACATTTTGTTTCCAGAGCATAACTCTGAAACAATTCATACCCAGCAATATCTGTGTGAAATTTGATACACCTGTTAGGTAAATGGTCCTGATGTACAGTGCTATTGACATTGGTTTAGTTTCATTAATTTTAATGTTTTAGTCCATTTATTTTTCCATCCATTCTTCAATATTATACAAACCTTTATAATAGGGAAAAACTCCAAAACTGTTGAATACATGTGTGATATTTGGTGCACATACTACCTTTAATATTTTGAATGTTTTCATCTGTCTATTCATCCATCCATACATTATATACACACATAGGTAGATAAGTATATTATTTCAAAACATTATACTGTGATTACAAAAAAAAATTGCCATGTATCATGCAGAGTTGATTACAGTCATGAAGTTTTGGAAAGTTTCAGTTCATTTGCTTTTTTCAGAGATTCATTGTGTTTGTCTGTAAAAAAATTAATTGGTGTGGCTTTTAACCTATTTCATTTTTATGTCGTTTATTTGCCTTGGAATGTCTTTTATCTCTGCAGCAAATTAAAGATGAAAGAAGAATAAAAATCTTAAAGAATGATTGAAACCAAATATTGATGCTAATTTCCTGGATTCATGTTGCTGGCATTTCACAGTTTCAGACAGTAGTAATAGTTATGAAAGATAGTTTTTATGCAGTTTAGTTTTTCTATACTGTATATACTCACTTATAATATTATAAGTTGAATCCAACTGCAGACTGCACATACCGAGATCGAGGTCTGTGCAGTTTGTTCGGAGTAATCAATACGATAAACAACATAGACCCTGATCTGCAGGTGCATTATGAAACAGCAGATCAGGATCTTTCTTGTTTGCAGTTTGACTCAGCTTATAAACAAGTGTACATAGTAAGTAAATCTTACGAGTCTGTATTTTTTAAAAATCAGTTATGAATGTGATGATTTGGGTTCCATTCATTATATGTGAAGGGTGGAGAGAGATTTAAAATTCTTAAATTAAAAAAAAATTTGGCAGAATAACTTCTAGCTGCAACATCCTTGAAGAGTTTGTCAGTTTTCTCCATGAACATATGAATATGCATTATTATTATTATTATTACCAGATGTCTGTATTAAATATATGATACTAGACCAATCTGGAGCAGGCCAAGTTAATTATAAAGCTGATAATAATTAACTTAGCCAGCTCATGATTGATCTTGTATCATATATCCTTAATTCTTGCCCTTGTCTACTGTTTTTGAACATTGATCATCATGCTTCTCACAGGTGTGCGTGTGTATGTGTGTGTGATTTAGATTTTTAACGTAGCTTTAACAATTTTTCAGTCATATCGCTACAATGTCTGCAGTGTGACAGTTTATAGTGATGTCTAGCACTGGGACATCATGCCACAGACATGTGGCATGATGTCCCACCCAGTCACATTATCCTGACACCAGGCCGACCAGTCCTAACACTAACCTCTTAATGCTGAGCGCCAAGCGAGACAGCTGTTAGTAACATTTTTTAAAGTCTTTGGTATGACTCGGCTGGGGTTCAAACCCGCATCCGAGGCGGACGCTCTAACCACTAGGCCACCAGAGCAGTGCTTCGCACAGGTAATACTCTTTCTGAATATATTACTGCCATAAGGTTGTTTTAAACCCTGATGGTCATCTAAACCTAGTATATGGACTTTGTTCATTAATACATGAGTACATGAATTGGATCCTACCCTGTATATAGTTTCACAGATTGAAATCCTAAAAAAACGTGGCAGAGAAAAACAGGTTGTGTTTCGAGGCTCTTCATTGTGTCATCATCAGTATATTTTGACATGTGCCACGTGCTGCCTTGCAACATAAGGAGTCATTTGCTCCATAATTACAAGTAAGGAATCCTACGTATTATGAAAAATCTTCCTATTCTGCACTAAAGCCATTGTCGACAAATTGTTACAGTAAATGCAGTCTAAATTAAATATGGTGCAGTTATCAAAACGTATGGCTTTTCTCCGGGTGGTATGTTACGACCAAATTTCCGTTGTTGCAAGCAGAAGTGTTATACTAATGATGGGAGGTAACTAAGTGTGAGTGAGTATTATGATTGAACATGGGAAGAATAGGGTCTCACTGAATAGTTTCATATTTTGACATCTTCCAAATTTATAAGGTAGAATGCATTAGCCTGAAAAGCAGGAGATTTGTGCTTATAAATTCACACAGAAACTGAATCAGCAGTTTGGTTTACATTAAATTTGGCTTGAAAATGGGTTGGCTTGTTTGGTTTCTGCCCATCACAGTTAGATTAGCATTGGATATCAAATGCGTAATTTGGGCTGCTGATGAAAAGCCAACTGTTTTTTTATGCCTGCTACAGCGGTAAATAACTCAAAATTGATGGTTCGGTGATTAGAATCATGTCAGTTGTATTAATATCCGTGAACTTTAAACATGCATAAAACACATTCTGATTGTTTGAGCCACTTTGTCACTGGAAAATAGGTCTTTACTGACAAAATGAGCATGAAAAGAGTGAGACTGCTAAGCGATTATGCAGGTCACTAGATGAAAAATCGATATTGCTGCTTCTTGCTGAACATTGACCAAAGCAACACTGACAGTCAGTCTCAGAAAAGGTCTTATTAATATCAAGATGCCTACTAAATAATAAATTTGTTTAAGATCCAATAAAGGGGATCATTCATGTACAGAAACGACAGTGGCAGAGACTGATAATCAGGGACCATAACTCTACTAATTGGCGTTCAAAAGGCGTGTCCAACCTGCAGCCCAGTCTTCACATTGTATGGCCTGTGACCATGTAGGCAGTCCTTTTGAAAATATGCATTCTAGTTATTGTGCATAATTATTAATGAGGAACTGTTCTTGCTCATGCGGCCCGTGACCTTAAGCATTTTTTTTTTCCTTCTGTTTTGGCTTGCAGCCCCTGGCATATAATGCTGACAATTGAACTCGGACAATGTATCGTCTGTATCAAGCTGCAGAGGTTGGATGCCCCTGGCATATAATGCTGACAATTGAACTCGGACAATGTATCGTCTGTATCAAGCTGCAGAGGTTGGATGCCCCTGGCATATAATGCTGACAATTGAACTCGGACAATGTATCGTCTGTATCAAGCTGCAGAGGTTGGATGCCCCTGGCATATAATGCTGACAATTGAACTCGGACAATGTATCGTCTGTATCAAGCTGCAGAGGTTGGATGCCCCTGGCATATAATGCTGACAATTGAACTCGGACAATGTATCGTCTGTATCAAGCT
>JAECUM010082641.1:0-15011 GCA_016617855.1 Megalonaias nervosa | reverse complement strand
TTGTTGCATTTTCTACAATATGTCACAAACTCAATGAAGTGTGTCAAGCTGTTTTAAAAATTTTGAAAATTTAACTATTCTTGATTACGACTGGCTTAAGTTGGAAATTAGCAGATGAAAGTAGGATAAACTCGCTGGGCTGGAACTATCGAGGGGTGCAGATTCGTGTCTTCCCTTGTGTTATATTTTTACACGTTAGACCCCTCAGCCCTCGATTCATTGACGGAAACTCCTAATTTTCTTTGTAACAAGCCCTTTGGTTTCGTTTATGTTGATCCACATGCTCACGAGTTACTTTTTCTCAATGATATATGCGATCCTACAAATTGAGGTAATCTTTATGGACAGTTACGCATCTGTAATTGTACAAGGCACATAACCAGCGTCTATTCATATACCTGTTGCATGTTCATGAAAGAATTGTAATAATAAGGGCTAAAATTCTCAATGTAGATGCAACTAAAATCATCGATTTATTTTAATTTGTTTTTGCTGAAAAAAATTTTTTCCACACGTTGGAAAGCTGTATTTTTCTTCATCTCATTTGTTTATAATTGACAGATTTGTCTTTTGTTTTCTGACAGCAGTCCAGGTCAGTTGAATGTTAACATCATTAAACTGGCTTGGGTTAAGAGGGAATTTTGTCCAATTGCAGTACTTTGATATTTAATTGCCTTTCACTCCTTAATATTAGCATGATTACTGTAGTTGTCTACAAAGGATGTAAGGTTGCTTAGATCAAAGCAAATTACAACTCCGTTGTTACGGTATTACAATCATTTTCGAATCATTATTTCTCAAACTTTGTTATTGTATTTTGGAGATATTATTTAAGTGCAGTGGTACCTATGACTTGAATCCAAGGGATTTACTTTATTTAGTGGGATGTACTTCATTCAGTAGACCAACAAATAGGTCTCCACATTTTTTTGTGTCTGACAGTGGAGACCAACACTGTTGGACCTAACCGCCAGGCCTAACCGCAGTTTCGTCCCAAGCATTAGTCAGTTCCATGTGATATACTCCTCGCTAGAAGGTATCATGGTACCAATTGTTTCTCTATAGACCTTAATGCTAATGTTTTGTGAAATAAATATACTTTCTATTCTACCTCAGCATGCATGTCACACACTGTCATTGAGAACAATGTTAGATTGTCAATTTAACAAGAACAGACCCAGGTACCGGTACTCCATTGCATTTAAGAGAGATAACTCTGCTGGAACTAGACAGGGGTAAGAGTTATCTACCCACACCAGACACATTTTCAGTCATGTGTACCACATTTTAAAAAAACATAAAAGATACAAAATGTGATCTAGATATGAATTAACATAATCTCACATGTTGCCAAGAGGTTCAACTTTTTTTTAAGCCAAACAGAAAGTACAACTCTTACATAATGCACCAATCACAGCTAGTTTTGTTGTTTATTTCTGAATACAATGTTCTCTACACCTTAAGCTCCGCCCACCTGGGGTTGTACAATTGGTACCGTTATACCTATAGCCAACCTTAATTTTTTCAATAATCTATGATAGAGCTTGGGACTGTACAAGTAACAAGTCTACTTAGTCTCCCATGTCAAAAACAATTTTATGAGGTACCAAGCTGTGTCTTATATTAATGTGTATGTAGTGGTCTTTGAACTATTTCAGCTGCTGTTTTCATATTTGTGCTTTACTACCAAACTACATTTTGGGAATAAAATGACTTGTTTTAACTATGAGTTGTGTTTTATTCATATCAGCACTTATTGAACTTCACATGGGTGATATGGGATAAATCACATTATATCATATTATGTAATAACTAGGTCAAAGGTCAATGTACCAAATAGTATGTACCTCTTCTACTTCAAAAAGTACAATTCACCTAAAGTAAAGGACTTTATATTTGTTTGTTAGATGCAGAACTTAACATCAGAGACAGGTGGACATGACCCAATCTTATTATAAAGTATAAGCTTTCAACACTTCACACTGTCAGCAGATACATGAGGTCATTAACCCCTAGTCCTCACACAAAGGTCAACCTACCCATCCTCTTTGTCACTCAAATAGAAAGCTTCCCTCCTTTGTGTAGTGAATAAAATTGATGCAGTAAGCCAGTCTGTCACCAAATATAGTAGATCACAGCTTCTAAGTGGTTATGTTGGATTTGGGTGAAATTTGGGGAATAAAATACAGAAAAATGCCAAAGATGATAAGTATAGTGAGTCAAATAGAGTTGAAAACAGGAGGAAGGTGTGTGTTTCTTAAAGGGAGATGTAGCTTATGATAAAGGAATTAAAGGAGATAAAAGCAGCAATGAGAAAAATGAGAAGTGAAAATTTGATGACCTTACCTTCGACAAATATATGGAGGCAGTGCCCCATAGATCCAAGGACAGTCCAAAGGCACCTGTGCTATATCATCCCTTACAGGTACCAAAATTTCAGATGAATTGGTGTTCATTCCCATCTAATATAAAAGGGTGAATAATTTAGATAATAAAGATGCACATAATTTATATTTCTTCTACATAAGAAATTAACAATAATGGGCTTCAGTTAGGCAGAAAAATACCTAAACCAAACAAAACATACTTTATCAGTTTTTAAACTTGCAAACTTTATTGTGAGAAATTATTAAATTGCTTCTACTTACATTTGCATCAAGATTGAGGGCTAATATAATGCTTCACAAATCTTCTCTTTATTTTCATTAACCAATCACTGAAAATGTGAGTTTTTATTTCTTGAAATGTTATGCCTGATGTAAGGGAGATAACTGAATGATATACATAAGGTGTGGTATTTTTATTTCCTCCAATATATTATCCATGTAATACAGATGAGTTCATAAACACATGTATTAACTTCAATGCAATTAAATTATCCATAAATACATTATTGATAAGTGAGAACCTAAAATTCAGGCTTCTGTATGTAGTGGAGACCTTAAGAGTGATGTAATTTTGTTTTCTGAGATGAGGCAGCTGTATGGAAATTCCACAAGAACAGCTGGACAGAAATAAACAGAATTAATTGAAAGTCAATAGTAGGTTATAATTGGGCTTATACAAGTGTCAATAGGAAATGCTGACTTAAAGAAACTGCTCTTGTCTGTTGGTATTCCCTGCTACTTCAACAAAAGGGAATGCAAGAGAACTTATCTAAATAAACTGCATGAACAGTTTCAAGGCAGGAAAGTGTACAAAAATAGACAATTAGAGCAGGACAATTAAAATCAAAGTGGGAAGGAATACAATATGTTTAATAAATTACCTAAATTTACTCATACCAGAATATTCTATATGATACAAGTGATCTATCTACAAGTGAACCTAGAGTGTTCTCTATCCCTACACCTTAAGCTCCGCCCACCAGGGGTTTTACAGTTGGTACCATTATACCAGAAGGTTTCCAGCGGTTGTTCTTGCCTTAGGGTGATGCTGCTTTCCATGCATGTATCAGCAATTTAAAAATAAGGTGATTGATAAATGTATACGTAGGTGTTCTGTTCTGACAGGGATTATTACTAAAAAGTGAGTGTTCTGAAGGATTTAATGCCATTGGTAAAAAGAAGAGGGATTTTAGTTACCATCCGCATACCAAAAGTCAGTCGAAATAAATTTATTAATTACTAGCGAGCGTCCGATAGTCAGAATTGATGAGGAGGCTAAAAGAGCATAAAACTTAAGTATAGAATACGGCCCAACAGCGTTGGTCTCTGCTGTCAGACCAAAAAAAGATGCGGAGACCTACTTGTTGGTCTACTTCATTCAGCGCAAGTTCAAACCTTCAATGTACGCACAGTGGCGCCATTATGTAAATATGCTCACTAGCCTCAATATGAGTGTTGAACCAAACTCTATGATTGTTTGTTTTTGTCATATTGGTATCACAGTTTGTTGAGTAGGTATTTACAGTTTCAAGGCAAAATGAAAACATAATTACTGGTGCATTGGTACAAAAAATCTAATGCAGTAACGCTTAAACAAACAATAATTAACTAGTCAAAGAGAGAGTTACTGTTACAACAACCCAAGAATGATCAGTTCTTGTCATCGTCTGATCAAATCATACACAAATCTGAATTGGGCAGAAACAATTAGAAAACAGACAATTTATTGAACTTTCAAGCAAGTTATACCAACTTATATACTTTCCATGTAATAACCATATATACCAACCCTGAGAGGGATACGCATACCTTTTGCTCTAAGTTTGGAACTTACCGCATGCATCTTGCAATGTCGTCCGGGACTTCTGGGTCTGCTTATGTGTGTGTCATGCATTTTATAATATTTTTACCTATTCAGTGGGGCTGGGGGGTGGTCGGCTTATATGCAAACAAGTATTTACGGCGAGTATATCCAGTATCGTTGCTCATTCAAAACGGAAAGTCATATCAACATGGAATTTTCACCAGAAGACTTCTTATGATGCCTGTTGGTGCTAAATGAAAATGTTGCCAAGTTGACATCCAGTATGTCCATCAGAGCAACTAATTTGAAAATATTGTTATCACTGAAGAATATAACAGATTGTTTTATATCTCTGCAGCAGAACAGAATAATATGGTTTTATCATTGTTATGACTCTATGGTCTTAAACTAAGTAACATAAAAGAGCGAAAACCAACACATAATTTATCTCCCTAGAATACAAAGTGAAAATTTAAGACAGAATTACAGTATTGTGAATTAAATCCCAAATAGTCATAGAAAGTTTTGTAACAAGTCCAAATGAATGAGTTCCAATTAAATTTAAGTAGTATTTCAAACAAGTTCTGTATTAAATGTGTTGATGTGCTTGTGGTCTCCAGTGTGGTAACATGCCAGTGTTCTGAAGTGTAATTTTGTGCTAACAGTCTTTGGATGTATCAGAAAAATAATCCAAGATGTCCTTGTCTGAATTCACTATAACTCCAGATTAATGTTTCTGTCCAAGAATACTGTGAGCACTTCATAATTCCGGTGAATAATAATTTGAATAAATCAGGATCAAAAACTGAAAACAGTAATAAGAATGATTCTGCTTCAGATGTTATTGCAAGAATGAGTAATTTTTCAAGTAAACAAGATTATATAACCCTCTTCTTGACCTAGGTCACAATTACCATTTTCTGGAAATACTGTCTTAGTGAAATTTTCTATTGTAGAAGTTTCTAAGTTCAGAATCAAGAGTATAAATATGTTTACTGTTAATAATTATCTGAAAATTTAATCCACAATCATAGAGAAAATGTTAATTATGTACTCTGTTGTTTACAAAACAGATGTCCTAGTCAGGTACACCATGAACTTGATTTTGCACTAAGGTCAATTACAAATTACAAATGTACATAACAAACAGTCGTTAAGAAAAACCAACAAATGATACAAATTAAGTATACATAAGATCATGAATTCCCCAAAAATTTCTTTCAACAATTAGAGCATAAGTCACTTAGATTACCTTGTTTAATTTTATTCAGTATAACACTATAACATCACTTATAATTTGTGTTTGAGACATATGTATTCATGAGCAAAATATCCCCTAGTAAGATCATAGTTTGCATTTATTAGTAATGAGATTTGGTTGCATTATTTTCAAAATGGTTTACTATAGGGGTTGGTGTAATTTCGAGCAAAACATGGATAAACGATGGAAAAACAGTTTCTCTGTACCAATTTCATTTTTCCACAAACTATACATCATGAGAAGTCTTCCAGTAAAAACCTCATATTGATAAGGCCACTCATTGAAAATTATCTTTTTACTACAGAAAAAATAGTGAATATCTTTAAATTCATACTGTTCAATTTATCATAAATTAAAGAAAAGTTCGATTTGTCTTAAATAATAGATGCATAATTTTACTAATGGATTCTCACTTCATTTCAAACATCTCTCCTCTTTATATAAAGACATCATCAGCTCCACATATGTAACTGCATGTATTCATGGTATGCATTAAATGAATCAAACGGCTTCTTTCAATGCCAGTTTGTTTCAAAAAGAGAACAGTGGTAGGAATTGGTCGGCTTTGATTTCAAGGAAGACATATTTTCAAGGCCAGCTTTATTTAGACTTTGTAAAGACATCAATCACACAATTACTTTATAAAACAATATTGTTTACTTGGTTACTATCATATTTATAAAGAATCCTTGATATGGGTGCTACTGACTCATCTTTTCTACTGGTTCTTTCTTTCTAAAAAAGTATTAAGGTACAGTGAAACCTGTCTTGAAAGACCACTGCTGTGTGAGACCTCCTGTCTTGAGAGACCATATTCTCAATGCATAAATTTAATGATTATATAGCATTGTGACCTGTTATGAGAGACCGCCTGTCTTGAGAGACCATAATTTTATGGCAGAAAGGGTGGTCTTTCAAGACAGGTTCTACTGTATAACAAAGCACAGGCTCAGCAAATATTATTAAAGAAGAGAGAAAAGACCATGTTGAATGTACACACTAACAAAGCCTACTAATGACTTATTTCACTGATTGTGCCTCTAGGCTGATATAGTTAGGATAATATGATTAATATCATTAAATTAGTAGTAGTACTTAGGAGTAGCAACAGCAAATGTTGGTACTTTATAACAGCAGTATAATTTAATTTTGTTTTCGTATTGTAAGTGTTGTCTTTACTGTCCTTTCTCTTTTGCTAATGAAGTTGTACAATACTATTCTGACTTTAACCTTGTAGCACAATACTGCAAAGGCAACAACCGGGTTGTATGGACAAGAGAGAGACGCGAAATGGGCTGAAATAAGAAACTGGCAAGAGAAGTACGAAATATTAGAAAAAAGTCACAAGCACTTACAACAGAAATTTGATGAGACAGATTCTGAAATGAAAGCTATGAAGGATAAGAATAAGATGATGGATAAAGAATCAAAGTCTTATCAGGCACAGTTGCAGGAAAAAGAAAGGAATCTGCAAGAACATGAACGAGGAAGACACTGGCAAGTGGAGTACGAAAATTTAGAAAAGAGGTACAAAGACTTGCAAAGAAACTTTGATCAGCATCAGATGATGGTAGCAGACAAAATCAAGATAGAAAATGAACATGAAATGCGAAAGAGCATGTTCAATAGCACAGAACAAGAACTCTTAAAAGAAAAAAGCGAAAAATCTCAACTCTTAAAACTTGTCAAAAAATTGGATAAAGAATCAAAGTCTTATCAGGCACAGTTGCAGGAAAAAGAATGGAAGCTGCAAGAACAAAGAGAAGCAACGAAGAAAGCATACGCAGAAAAGGATGATGCACTGACGAGGTAAATTGAAAAGAATTAAATTTCTCGACTTTTAATTTTAATGGGATACTTCTTTATGTCCATGTAAGAGTTACTGTGAGGTTAAGGTTTTCTTCAAATATTTTGCAGGCAAAGAATGGCACTAAATCTGGTCCGTGTAGAAAAGTACAATTTGCGGTATTTAGTCCAAGCATCATATAGTATATGCAGAGTTTATTAGCAGTATTTTCATAGGATGCTATTTTTTGTTCACAATTATCTGGCTCCACTTATCCTTAGCGTTTTGTATGAATCCTTGGTATAGCTGCCATCGTATATCTGAGTGTTTGGCATATTCATACGCATCCTTACGATTTAAAAAAAAACAACAAACAATGTGTTTTTCCCCTAGCAATTCCATAAGTTTCTGCTGCAAGCATGGGCTCTTGCCTCAGTTGATATATTTGCATAAAAAATGCAGTTTTATGATGGTAGACATCATTTAGGGCTAATACTTAGTTACTGATTGTTTGGTTTTTTTCTCTTTCTCATTTATTCAACATGATTGAAAAAAAAAAGAAAGTATATCAGATTTTATGGCCATACATTTCAAAACAATTTAAAAAAAACCTGTCTTCAGAACATTTGGCTCATCAGCATTCAACTTCTGCAGTGAAACTCTATCCATCCATCTATCAGCCTGCCAAACATTAATGTTTCCTACTAGCTACTATTTAATCTATACCTGTACCTGTTGGTATGAGTAATTAAGTAAGCAAGGAAAAGAGTACGTAAGTATGTATCATGCAAATATACATACACATAAATACCAATGATTCAATAATTACAGATAAACTGATAGGCATTCAGTGCCAAATAGATGAATCAATATGTGTATCAAAGTAAAGGTTATTATTGTTGATTTTCTTGTGATATATGGTGATCATTTAGAGATGGGAATTATGTGAGAATTAGTACAGCATGTGTGATAAGAGTTTCAGAATTTAATTTCATGACAACAAAAATATCCACACCATTGTGCTTATCTGCATATTGATTGCTAACATAATTTTAGTCCACAATCTTCTTAATCACACTTAGACTCAGCCGTCACATGGGACAACAAATGTCGGAGGGGAATCCAAACATCACGGACCTGAGTGACCCAAATAGACCGAGCAAGCTGGGAGAAAGATTTTCAGAGTTGTATGACAATGAGTGGACAAATGCTTTTGAGTGTCTGACGACGGAAACATTTCACATGAATGACAAAGACGCAATCGATGTTCTGCGAAAAATTTTGTTGGTACATGGCTTTTTCTCAAAAATTCAGGATTTCTTTATCCAGAAGTAAATATTATAGTAAAATGATTTTGCTTTTGCTTCTCATTGTTAATTTTATTCTTGATGAATTCTGTTGTACCTTTGAACCAGCAGCTGTTTCTTTTAATCAGACTTTTGCTTGATGAATTTTGTTTCGAATTTGTACTCTCAGTATCTTCATTAGAATTAAGGTAAAAGGAAATGCCAAAAAGGTATTGTAGAAATATAATTCAAACTGATTTTGAGTTTTCAATATCAGTATTAATTAACTCTTTTGATAAATTGGATGAAATGATTGTTTACATTTTTTACTTGCAAACTTGTTAACATTTTGCAGGAATCCTACAAGAGTGCCTTTGACATTTCATGTAGTCAGATGGAAGAGGCAGAATATAAGCTGTCAGGAACCTCTAAAGCGGTTAGTGTGTTTCTTGCAACCATGTCTTTTTCGCTGTAATTTTTGACTTAAAAATTTGTTGTAGACATTTTGATATAAATATCTAATGTGTGTTTGATAATTAATCTTTCCTCTTGTTCTTGTTCTTCTTCTTCCCTTCATTCTTTCTTCTTCTATTGATCATTAAGCTAGCTCTGTGTATATCTGTATATCTGAGCATAATATCGAGCTTTCAATTTTTTTTTAAAGGTTAGTCCAGAATGCAGACGGTTGTTGAAAGAAGCACGGAAACATATTGATATCAAACAAGCTGACAATCTAATTAAGGTAGGAATTCTTATCATTTTATACTTTTCTCAGCAGTGTTTGTTTGTGTCACTTCTGAGAAGTATACCTTTAAACTGGTTTGCTTAAAGATGTTCAACAGCTTTTAAATGCACATTTATTTCAGTTTTTCTTTCATTCACTAAGTAATGGTTGAATCTTACATATCAAAAATCAGCAGCACTTATCCAGTATTTGTGCAAATAATAATTTTAGTTTACAATATTTAAGGTCTTCTGTCAATATGGTTATAGTTATTTTAAAAATGTTAGTAATCTATATATACATGGTATCAAACTACAAATACTAACTGAAATTTGTCTCAGCTACATTTACAGCTAACATTTATTAAATTAATTTTAAGGTAATTTATTATCAAGGAAATGGCAATATATAATCACAAAAGTTTAATGCAGCCTTCTTTATTATAGTCTGCACTGGAAAGAACTATTATGAAAGGCATTGAAAGGAAATACCTAAATGAAACACTGGTGCAGCTATTTGCCAAAGAGTGCTTCCAGCTTTGCTGGCTCATGTCAATACAAGATCCACCTGTTGTTCTTAACAAAGACCCCATCCAGGGCAGTTGTTTCGATACGAGCATGTACAAACATTATGTAAATTCTGGTGATACTATTGACTATGTAGTATGGCCAGCACTCTTACTCCACAAAGATGGACCGCTGTTAACAAAAGGTGTTGCACAGCCTGTTCCAAAGCTTAGACCAAAGTCAGCGTTTCCTCTTGGGGAGAACAAGAAAACAGACAATGGGACAGTTGATAAATTTAGTCAGTCTTTGTGTATAGGGAAAGTACAAGAAATACCTTCTCCTGCTGATAGAAGAAATCCATCCCAGTGGGACTCTTCTTCCAGAAAAAAGCTGGATATTGATCCAATAGAAACTCAAACCAACTCATCACAGAGAGGTATGGCACAGACACA
The DNA here is from genome assembly GCA_016617855.1 of Megalonaias nervosa. Classification (NCBI taxonomy): domain Eukaryota; kingdom Metazoa; phylum Mollusca; class Bivalvia; order Unionida; family Unionidae; genus Megalonaias; species Megalonaias nervosa. Next base: position 4,805 of record JAECUM010082641.1, on the reverse strand, counting down.
AAGACATACGACAAATGCAATGCAGTTTAGCAAAAATTCATCATTTGTGAATGATCAAGATGCGGAAAACTTTCAACGTTTCTGTCATTTATATCCTACAGTGGATGAATGGACCATGAAACAATGGTTTGATAGTGATTTTGAGCGCTTCTACAATCTATACATTATCCAAAAATTCGGGAATCACAGTACTACTTAGTCCTTTACAGTGGTGTGTGCCACTAGAGGACCAATACCTGACTTCATCTAATGTCTAAACCTCATTTCTGGTGCAGCCCAGATTTTATCTAGTATAAAATATTCAAAAAGTATATCTACATACTATTTCTTAAAGCTATGCTTAAATATGACTTGCATGCTATAAAGAGATGGTTTGATTTCCAGGTCACAGAATTTGAACTTGACTTAAATGAAAGTCTTGTACACAAGTTAGTATAGCAGGGAAAAACAAAAATATTTTAATTTCATTTAATCTGTTTGGTTTCCTTGACTGTCTACATGATTCCATTTCCTTTCAGGCTTTGCATTTCACACAATTGTGAGTGAGTTTCTGCTATTAAAGTATTATATCGATGATTAATATTTTCAAACTATTTAAAGATACGATCACCTTTTTCCTACTTCTGCAATAGTTTGAAAGTAAGCACTTTGGAGAAATTAGCCTACAGTAGATTTAAGAACGCAAGGTCAAGATAGGATTGGCTGCTAAGCAGGGTTATCCTGTCATGATATGAATGGGACTTTTGTGCTTGACCTGACCAAGTCACCGACGCTGAGCTCATTTTTATTCTTATTAGACAGAGTAACCCATGTTATCGGCTGTTCCGTGTGTGTCTGCAACATGTTGTTAATGTATGAATCTGAAACTGATGATAACAAAGAAGAAATGATACATATTTAACTTGCCATATGCATGTGATAGAGTTAGTACTTATTTTATTCAGCTCATATTATATTGAAACTTGTTGGATTTGTCTTGTAGTTTTCATACAACTTCTGTTGTAAGACCAGTCAAGGTGCATCAAACAGACTCAAGTAAAAAAAAGTATTAAACTAGTTAGGGCCCATGTCTTACAATAACACGTAGTTAGGGCCCATGCCTTCAAATAACAGAGGTAGTTAGGGCCCATGCCTTCAAATAACAGAGGTAGTTAGGGCCTATGTCTTACAATAACAGAGGTAGTTAGGGCCCATGCCATACAATAACAGAGGTAGTTACAGCCTTTGCATTACAATAACACAGGTACTTAGGGCCCATGCCTTAAAATAACAGAGGTTGTTAGGGACTATGCCTTACAGTAACAGAGGTAGTTAGGGCCCATGCCTTACATTAACAGAGGCAGTTAGGGCCTATGCCTTACAATAACAGAGGTAGTTAGAGTCCATGTCTTAAAATAATCCCATGCCTTACAATAACAGGTTGTTAGGGCCGATGCCTTACAATTACAGGGGTAGCTAGGGCGTCTGTCTTACAATAACAGAGGTAATTTGGGCCCTTGTCTTACAATAAAAGAGATAGATAGGGCCCATGCCTTACAATAACAGAGGTAGTTAGGGCCAATGCCTTACAATAACAGAGGTAGTTAGTGTCCATGCCTTAAAATAGCAGGCAGCTGGGACCCATGCCTTACAATAACAGAGATAATTAGTGCCTATACCTTATAATAACAGGTAGTTAGGGTCTATGCCTTACAATAACAGATGCAGTTTGGATGTATGCCATACAGTAACAGAGGTAGTTAGGGTCCATGCCTTACAATAACAGAGGTAGTTATGGCCTGTGCCATACAGTAACTGAGGAATGTAAATCCTAGTCATCCTTCCTCTTTCAATCAATGGTCCAGCTGTTGAAAATGTATTCTGTCCCCCTTTAGAAATCTTGTTTTGTCTTTGTAAGAGTGAGTGATGTTGTAGCTGAGATGAACATCCAAGCCCTTATATATTATTGGACAACAAAAGAAAGTATTGATTTTTCTAGTTACACTGTAAATACCTTTTAAACATCATTAACAATTAAATACTGGTGTTAGAGCTGCACTTTACAAATTTTAAAGCTTTTGTTGTCAAGTCTGCTGTATGTATGTATGTATGTATGTTTTTATACACATCACATGCATGAGAGAAAATCTTTTTCCACTGAAACATCACAGATTTTAGTCTCATGTGTCCTATTTATGTAGTTACTTGTTCCTTTCGCAAAAATAGCTAAAATTGTTTAGGACACTAGAAGTCTTTATGAAAGAGTTCAATGCCTCGTTTTGAAGAAGTGGTCTCTGGTTACTTCTCCTGGTAATTAATGTTCCCTGACAGGTATTGCAATAAGGAATACACAAGCAACTCAGGTGACAAGAGCAAAATTAATACGGCACATTATCAGCAAGAAATCAAGTCTATGGAATAAGAACTCCTGTGTTGATCATAATCATATGTTATAGAGATTTTTTCAAAAGCAAATTGTATTTGTGGAATGAAAACGAATGTTTCAACAACAGGCTTATAATTTTTTCTAATAAAGTGTTACATTAGTAAAAAGCACACTTGTATTCCATGATACTTTGCTCTTTATTTACCATGTTTTGTTTCTTCAACTTGCTTATTTGGTCTTATAAACTTTATTTCTAGTGTGTGCCAATGATGATTCCATTCCTTTAACTGCTGGTATATGTATGAATGACAGTGAGTTATTTCCCTTGCGTTATAGTTACAGGTCACTGGCCACCTATATTGTACAAACGTGTGATAATATTATAGTCATAAACAAAACGCATTTGTTATGTATGCACACCATAAAAATGTTTAATTAGACTTTAAAAAGCCGCTTTTTTAAATAAAAAATTATTTGGCAATATCCGTAAACAGTCTGTAGTTTCCGCGTGCCAAAAACGGATTTGACGTACATTTATCCCTTCTATCCAACCACTGGAGTCTGACTTTTTATCAATAAGGTACGACGAAATTTCTGACAACATGAAATCACCTTATCGGTATTATCAATGAACACAAGGAGTGCAAGCGTGACCACAACCCTCCGCTAGATTCGACTTCTCTCACGCGAATTTTATCGCTTCAGAATCGCAAGAAGACTGAAAAACTTCACACATCCATTCAAAAGACAGTAACGTACCAACGCATAACTCTCGGACAACCATCGCATGAATCCAATCCGCGAATTAACCTTTATTTTCACTATTACGGTCTCAAACCCTGTCAGAAATTTCGTTGTACTTTATTGATAAAACATCAGACTCCTGTGATCCAACCTACCCATTCAAGTGTTTAATTTCCCCACTTATTGTCTATGCGATATATCTTACGATCGTGCTTTTGTACAGCAAATATGTTGCACTGTGTTGCATATGGACGTAACCAAAAGAGTGATGATGAGAAAAAGGGTTCTTTCTTTTCCTGAAAGACCCCGTTTACCAAACAAAAAGTGGATTCAAGCTGTGGGATCGAATAGGGTGAGGGGATGGGAAAGTTGTATCATTTATGCCGGATTATAGTCAGTTTGGCCCAAACACAATTCTGAAACTCCTGTTCGACAAGTAAAGTCTTTCCGATCAAATGGCCCGGACAAAGCAGACTCGGCAGTAGAACTAGTAGCTGGAAATGAATACTTAAGAAACAGAACTTTAAAATTCATAATGATTTACAAACCTACAAAATCATAATTATACAAAAGAGACTAATACGAAGTAAACTGAACTTGGAAATTGTAAAAACCTAGTGAGTAGCACGATTAGAGACAGATAATGGAGATTTTCTGGAGCGCAAGTATAAAGAAGGCACACGGGAGCTTGACCTTTCACATATACCAATAGAAGAAAGACCAAGCATGTGAGGTTTAATAGTAGCACTACAACTCCAAAATAAGGACTTTGTGAATCTAACAGACTCGGTGAATAGAAAAGGTTTCAAAGGATGGATATTATGGCCTAAGGGAAATAAGCCTATACTACCGTTTGGGGAAATGGAAATTGGAGCGGGGAAAGCATTGGTAAAAGAACCAGAACCAGTACTAAGGAAAATTAAAAAGAAGTCAACAGAACTGCACCTGTCGGATATACCCATGGAGATCCGCCTAGAGGCAATAGTCAAAAGGTTTGAAAAAAAAAATAAAAGTGAAGGTGATCAACGCGAAAATGGATGTAATCCCTCTTACTCGCATAAAAAATGGGATAAGAATTCTAGAAGTAGAGAAAAAAGAAGTATTCCAGATCAAACTAGCATTCTTCTTACATGGATTCTTGACCAAGTCGTGGTATAAAGGCTGTATATACCACAGAAAATGCAACAGATGTGGGGATACAGGTCATGCGCCACATAACTGCCCAACAAATAAAGATGAGAGAGAGAAAAAAGCTTCCGGAAAGAGAAATTATCCAAACCAAAAACAACGCGATCAGCAGAAAGAACAACTATTACAGGATAGAAACCAGAAAAAGCAACTGATTATCCAACCAGAGAAGAAAATAAGTGATAGAAAATCTAACAGTAATGAATCTAAGGGAGAACCAAGCTTAACAGTAAAACAAACAGTCAAGGTCAAACAGGGTACAAGAAGCAATTACAGAGATCCTAGTAACATCAACAACTGGGGAAGATTTAAACAAAGCACCACCAATAACAACAATAACGATGACACCACAGCAGACGAGAGAAGAAGGTAAGATATCATCAAGAACAATACCAAATACAGCAACGGAAATTACTGAAAATCCAAGGCCAGCACCAAGAAGAACAAAACGAAATAAAATGGTATTGAAACCGCTCGAAGAAAACACTCAAGAAACAATGACAGAATC